>JAQIUQ010007081.1:127500-132500 GCA_030378365.1 Hybognathus amarus
CTGAAACGGTCATTTAGACCTTGAACCGTTTGGACCCCATTGAAGTCCATTATATGGAAAAAATCCTGGAATGTTTTCATCAAAAACCTTCAATTCTTTTCGACTGGAGAAAGAAACATGGACCTATTGGATGACAGTTGCACTATAGTAAATGCAATTGTGTGCATTTTCGTCGTCATTTCATTGTCTTTTATTCTCGTTTTCTGCGTTCTCTTCCTTCTGTTGATCTGTGTGTTGATGATAGCAGAAGTGCAGCACTGGCCTCCAGGGGAAGCAGGCAACGAGCCGAATCTCAACCGGATCAATACTGCAATTTTCTGGTGGATCAGCCGCTGACACTCAAAGCTGAGACTCTGCTTATTAAAGTCTTTCCTCTTCAGTGTGTGACGCTACGCAATAACTTCACCACCAGATTAGAGATGTGCAAAAGGACATATTTTACATATAAACTCCACGTGAGATTAATTGGTGGCATGTCTAACTTTAGTCTTTTTAGTGAACCAGCAGGGCATCCTTAACTAAAGGAATTTGTTGGTCTTATTTTACAGTAAATGTTTGTAAAACTATAAATTTACAAAGCAAAATATAATAGGATATTTCTTTTACCCCATTGTCATATTGTTTTGCATGTTTCAAGCATAATTTAGCAGTTTAGTGTGCATGCTTTACTTTTAAAAGAACGTTAACAATTAGCTAATCGGGAAATAAAAATAGACTTCTATTTTAGAAGTCTGACAATTTTCTTAATTTAATGCATATTTGGTCACAATTTTTTTTTCCTTTGGAAAACAACTCAAACAAGTTGTCGTTATTAGTTTTGGGCCAAATGTGACCACATTTTTAACAATATTTATCATAATATATTATGTTGGATTTTGCTATGGTTTGACATATTTACTCAGGCTTTTAGATTATGTTCCTGCATTTGTGACAAATCAAACAACTCATGATTATGGTAAGGGGTGGGAAATTATCTCAGACCAATCACAACACACTGATCCAGCCGACCAATCAGAGCACAGTGTGCTTTTCAGTAAGGAGGGGCTTCATTGGAGACCGGATCTAAACAGAGTGTTACTGACAGACTGGGAAGAGAGGAGCCTCAACAATGGAGATTATGAATATATATATTTTTAAATGCAAAATTAAGTCTATTTTAGTAGTGCACATCACATCAAGACTGTAAAAGACCCCTGGATGTATATTGTGTACATAGACTAATAATTAAAAAAAAATTCTTTAAATTGATTAGTGAGGACTATACTGCGTTAAAGACGATGAATTGTGCTGACAGTCCATCTGCTACTAACAATATTGCAGTAAAGTCCTGACTAATATTCTGCTGATCGTCCTCCTGATTGATCTGGAAATCAGCACATGATTCATCTGACGGGATTCATTCTAGCAGCTCCTGTTAAAGTCTCTGTCGGCTTGGCTCAATCATCAGTTGGACAGTTTGGAGCAGCTCTAGCATCATCTTGAATAGGTTATTGAATCTCATTTCATTTGGACTCTTTCCAAGAGAGATTGACACGTATTTGGACTTGATCTTCAAATCTAATCATGTCTCCGGCTGCGTGGATCTGTGTTGTGTCCGCAGCCGCGCGTTGTTCCCGCCAGCCGCCGCTCTTCAGCCAATTCTGATCGAGTTACTCAGAAAACCGTGCAAGTTTAGCCTTCTTCAGAGATTAGTTTTCCTCCAAACAGGCCTTATCGCTGATGCTCCCTCTCAATGACTTCCACACAATCCATTAAACAGGAAGCTGATGATGTTTTTGTAATGTTCACTGTAAAAATAATCCCGTATTTTTTACGGAATAATGCTGGCAACTTTAATTGCCAGAACAATTCTGTAAAAATGCATCAAAACTGTGATCACTTTTACAATAATAAACCGTAATCACCTTTACAAGTAATATACCTATTTTCATTTACTGAAATCTGATGATATAACAATTTTGTGAAAATTTGATTTCTGTTTTTGTACCATTGTAATACACTGACAACCATCACAGTAGTGATGAAAGTTAAATAAGCAATCAAAGCTCAGTCACAAGTTCATTTAATAAGGAAGCTGCACAGTGTCATTCACACAAACATTAAATACCATCATGGTAGCACATGTGAAATTGAAAAATGCAATAAACATTAATTTAACAACATTAAATGTAACATAAAACCCTAATGTACATAACTGATTAGAAAAAAAAACAAGAAATTATGAGGAAACAGTTAATTTACGTTTTTTCACTGTAAATTATACAAGGACTTGTTCTTTTTCACTTTCAAAAACTGCAAATTTAACGGTATTTTACAGTAAAAAATATATCACAGTTATTTACTGTATATAGTACTGAAACTTTCTGTTAACCAATTAACAGTTTTGCACTGTAGCATTTTTACTCGTTTAACATTACCGATTATTTTTTACAGTGCTATTTAAAGGTATAGTTCACCAAAAACTATCATCATCATTCACTCACCCTCAAGTTGTTCAAAAGCTGTATGAATTTATTTCTTCTGTTGAAACACACACACACACACACACACACACAAAAAAAGCTATTCTGAAGAATGTCATTAACCAAACAGGTGTTGGACCCCTTTGACTTCCATAGTATTTTTTCTCCGCCTTCTATACAATGAAAGTCAATGGGGACCATCAACTATGTGGTTACCGACATTCTTCAAAATAGCTTATTTTGTTGAGAAGTTGAGAGAAAGTTAAGAAAAGTTTAACTTTATGCAAATGAAGGCTGATTTTTCACGAGCGACAACCAATAGGAGTGAAGTCAGTGGAGCGTGTCACTCTTCAGTGCTGAGTCCGAACAGAGGCAAGTTAAACGAGAAGCTCATTTTAGCCGTCAGAAACGGTCCTATAATGGATGATATCTCCGTGTACACACAGTGTTGTTCATCATACTGACTCCATGACTGAATGATTTTGGGAACCCAGATAGACTGGTATTTGCCGGTTTGCTGCAGTTAAATAGCCGCGATGGCAAAGAGCACTCACTGTTTCTCATTCATCTTTAGTATTATGCATTTTATGTGCTGATTCCATTTATATTTAGACTTTTCCTTCCAAAATATTTGTTTTTAGCGGCAATAAAACTCATTTGTTGTCTAACATATCGGTTGGGTTTTATCCGATACCAGTACCTACTCTGTATTTTTTTAAACGGTTACGAATGCGCTGCGTTCGCTGCCAAATATCTCGCGCTGCTTTTCGGCAGAGAGTTATGAGGAGCAGATGATGCGCGCACTAATATAATATGACGACGTGAGCGTCAAGGCGCGAATGGTGATTCTATATTCATAGACAATCGTTATTCTGACGTGTAATTTTACACGTGAAATGCAGCCAAACATTGTACATTTCACGTGTGTTTAATCTCCTTCGCGATCAGCTGACGTTCCGGGAGTCTGCCGCATATTGTTAACGGCTCCCGGATGATCGCAAATTAGTTCAAATCACAACATGCTGGAAACTCATGGATCATTGTAGTGTGTGATTACAACCCCTTCACACACAGGCAATAAAAAAAACGTTCATTTTAGAAGAAAAGTTACATATAGCACCTTTAAATCCAGCATATAGTGAGCAAAACATTTAAAAATAGTAGGACAAGTAGTTCACTTCAAATAAATATAATTAAATGTACCTGAATTATCAAAGCAATATAATCAGAAATTGACACAGCTCCACTAACCAGTTTAACCCACATAGAAATGACTAGTTTACTTCAGGTTTAGTAGGTTAATGTAAAGTGTCGTAGAGCTCAGTGTCTCCCTGCACCTTCTCTCAGAGTCACTAACAGACAGTGTTGCTCCCAGGGCGACTCTAAAACGAGCGGCCCACGCTGCTAATGCTTTCAGTGTCCACAAAAGAGCCATCAGCAGCTCGAGCAGCTCGTGCAGCGCTCCATCCTTCAGACGCTGATCACATTAGAGGCAAACAGGCCGGCTCAGCGAGGTCAGGTTTCGTCTTGTGGGCATCGCGAACAAGCACGAGACCCTGGAAACCTGCCGAACGCTCGCAAAAAGCCACCGTGCATCGCTGCTCTGTTGATGTTTCATGCACTTAGTGGAATTGTGAAAGTGGGGCACGCAAACAGACAGAGCATCGACTCGCATTTGGCTGCCTCGAAATCCACACGGATTAATCAAAGACAGTCAGACACTCATGTGGCGACACACACACACAGTGTGTTTTAAATCGGTACTAGTCGCTGCAGGCTTCTGTTGTGATGCAATCATGCGTCGCTAAAACATCATTCGGCTCTGAGTCTGACAACCAATCCGTTCTCTCGTTGCTGCAAATGAACATCCTGAAAGGAAAGTGTTTATTTAAATTCGCAGCATTAAATTATGCATCGGGTAATGAACAAGTTGAACGTTCATATTTCTGACACACAGTTTGACACATTTACACACACCGTTTCAATTACATTCCTGGGACAAATCATATTCTTCATCATATTGATGATATCAAACATTTTGGGCAAATTGAGCAGCTCTACCAACAATCATTCATGTTTTAAATCACGGTTTGATTTTGCTGTGGTTTGACATGCACACACACCTTTTAAATTAAGTGTGAAATTGCTCACATGATTTTTGCATGCAGGTGATTATAGTATTCACAAGAGAGAGGTCATGTGACACCCATAAATGTGAATATTGTAATCTTACAGTTTTAAAATTTAAATAGTTAAATACTAATATTTTATAGTGAAATTATAAAAAAATATTTTTAAAAAAAATGTATTTAATGATAATATTATTTATTATATTTATATAAGGGAATACATTATTATTATTATTATAACAGTAATTATTAATAATAGCAACAATAAGAATGGCCATATCAGTACATACAATTGCGTATAGTTATAATTACATCATAAAAAAATATTATTTAAGTATATATAATTATCACATTTAATATAATTATTTATAATTGTATTAATTGTAATAATATCAACAATAATAATTGT
>JAQIUQ010007081.1:137500-149468 GCA_030378365.1 Hybognathus amarus
GTGACAAAATAGATTTGCAAACTGTTTATTTCAGTTTCCAGACTTAGCTGAACATAATGAGTCAGTCAACCAATAGCATGAGTTTGGGGGCGGAGCTATCTGCTTGTCCAGCCAATGGCTGAAGAGGGGAGTGTTTGAAAACTCCTGATTGTTGTAGTTGTGTTTGATGTCGCAGACGTTACATGCTTCACCAGCTAATGAAGCAGACAGACATTAGTCAGTGTTTTTTATTTTTGGTATCTGCACTTTTAGAGGCTTATGCATTTTTAAAACTCTCCCGGCTCGTTTCATGCCCTCATAGTGAGATGTTTCTGGCAGGCGGACAGACTCTCCCAGCATGTGTCTTTATTCACAACTGTTGATTTTGACTATCATTCCTAACATCCGAGCAGAATTTACAACTTTATTGTAATTTTTTCAAAGCACGCACAAGTTCCTGTCTGGAACGCCGTATTTCTTCTCTTCATTCACAGTCATCTTAAAACAAACAAAAAAACAAAGTCGTCACAGGTAGCTTTTCTACAAGCTGAGGTACATGCTAATATATAGAAGATGCACATAAACACAAATCATGGAAACACACTTACGGAAGTGTATTGCATTTTTTGAGGAAACAAATTCTACTTTTTTCTGAATTAACAGGTTAATTACTCAGAATTACGAGATAATTTTTCTTGGAAACATATTTTTGCTGTGTTTTTCTGAATTAATGAGTTAATTATCTCAGAATTATGAGATATATTTTTCTGGAAAAAAATTCACTCTGTTTTTATGAATTAATGAGTTTCTCTTAATTTTTGAGATGATCAAGTCACTAATTCAGAAAAACAGAGCAAAACCTTTTCCCATGAAAAATTCTGGTAATTCTGAGATTATTAACTCGTTAATTCAGAAAAACAGAGAAAAATCTTTTTCCATGAAAAATGTGCGTAATATCTGAGATAATTAACTTGTTAACTCAGAAACAGAGCAAAACTTTTTTCCATGAAAAATTATCTCGTAATTCTGAGATTATTAACTCGTTAATTCAGAAAAACAGAGAAAAACCTTTTTTGAAAAATTATCTTGTAATTCTGAGATAATTAACTTGTTAATTTAGAAAAACAGAGAAAAACCCTTTTTGAAAAATTATCTCGTAATTCTGAGATAATTAACTCGTTAATTCAGAAAAACAGAGCAAAAACTTTTTTCCCTGAAAAATTATTCTGTAATTCTGAGATAATTAACTAATTAATTCAGAAAAACAGAGCAAAAACTCTTTCCATGAAAAATTATCTCGTAATTCTGAGAATAATTTACTCGTTAATTCAGAAAAACAGAGAAAAACCTTTTTCCATGAAAAATTCTCGTAATTCTGAGATTATTAACTCGTTAATTCAGAAAAACAGAGAAACCTTTTTCCATGAAAAATTCTCGTAATTCTGAGATAATTAACTCGTTAATTCAGAAAACAGAGAAAAACCTTTTTCCATGAAAAATTCTTGTAATTCTGAGATAATTAACTTGTTAATTCGAAACAGAGCAAACACTTTTTTCCATTAAAAATTATCTCGTAATTCTGAGATAATTAACTCGTTAATTCAGAAAAACAGTGCAAAAACTGTCCATGAAAATTTTTTGTAATTCTGAGATAAATAACTTAAGCATTTTTTTCCATGAAAAATGATCTCATAATTCTGAGATAATTAGCTCGTTTATTCAGTTAGCAGTTTTTTGTTGTTCAAGTGAATGAAAGCACTTTCTGTACACACTGGACAGATAATGCAATAAATATTAATTGAACAACATAATTAGATGCTGTGATCAGTAATTACTTTAATGGAAAAGCATCAAATGCAAGGTTTTTCACTGTAAATAAGATGACTTCCAAAAACGGTACCATTATTTTACTGTAGAATTATATTAAATGTAAGGTTAGATCTATTGTAGTTTTTCACTATGTAAAGGAACTTACTTTTATCCAATTAACAGATTTTTACTGTAAAATAATTTTTATAGTGTAGGAAAATGGACGAAAGATGCCGAAAACATGACTCTTGTAACGACACCTGCAACTGACTTGCAAATCATCGTTCATGAAAGAACAGAGGTTTCGTGGGTCTTGAATGACGGTGTTGTGGTCCGGTCGTCTTCTCCACAGACCTGCGATTGACACTTTATGACATGAACTTATTCCTCTCTTACATCCCAAAGTGCTTCTCTTCTACTTCAAATGTTTTTATTGGTTTTCAATGACAACACAAAAATAACACAACAGTAGACAGTAAAATATTGTCCATTATTAATCCCTTACATGATCTCCCTACTCAATCCAATAGATTAAAATAATAAAAAATAAATAAATAAATAAATAAATAAATAGAAATAAAAATAAATAAGTAAAATAAAAATATTAAAAAATATATAATTAATTAAAAAATTATTAATTTGATTTTAATTTAGTTTGAATTGAATTTTTTCTCGTCTCCATCCCTGTACTCTCACAAATACTCTTGACTGTCAACCAAAAAAGTCTGGTTCACATTACATTTATTCTGGCCAAGAATAACCCACATGACAGGGAGATACTGCTTGATTGACATGTCTGTTCATGACCTGAATGCTAAAAACCTTGGTTGTAAGCCAGCCAATCAGATTTGACCTGGCAATTTTAGTCAGCTCTTGGCATTTTTATTTGATCAAACCTGTCAAGAACACGTCTAGATCAGTGATTCGCAGCCGGAAATATTATAATTTTATATTTTGGGGGTGAATGTGACAGGCATATTTTTCTGCTTGACAGTGCATCATTTTAATGTTTATTGCAGAACATAATTCATCTCATTTTTTTCTCGTCCTTCACCTGAAGGCTTTCAGGCGTTCATCAAGCAGCAGATGTTGTGTTTGAGTGTGTGCTGTTCATTATGTCTTCATGCTTAGTGCAGAACACTATAAAGTGTTTGTTTTCTTCACTGTATTGCGCTGCGGACTGTAAAAGCAGCTGTGGCGTCTCTCGGAAGACTTCTCCTGGCTCAGAAGATGCTAGTTAAATCATCCTGTCATCGCAACAGCACGGCAGTGCTAATGAACAAGCCTCACACGCCACACACATGTTTACACCGTAGTAACACCATAGTGATCTGACATAGCAGCGTTTATACACATTTACACTTTTTTGGTATCATTAAAAGTTCTTTACTTTTAGCCGGGTATGATTGAAAGTAGTTTGTTTGAGTGATTCACTAAGTCAATGCAAAAAAAAAAAATATGTTCTTTATTATTTGCAACATGCTTCAAACTCGGATAAATATGGTTGTGCTGTCGTCAGGAATCAGTGTGCTGCATTATGGAGTCAGATAATGCATGACTGCCTCGTTTGGTCGTCTCATTACCTTCATTGTCACCCTGCAGGGACTGATCCAGGAAGCAGCTGCTTCATTGGGGCTGTTAACGCTCATTTGTTGTGTGTTGTAGCCGGTTCGGTGTGGAGTCAGATCTCGGTCGGCTCAGTCTCAGTTTTTCATTGTTGGTGATTTTGACTCTGGGTCGTTCTTCTCCACAGCGGGGCACAAACTAATACACAAACACATTTATCATGTTTGTCCCAGGCGTATTGGAAACAGGCCGTGGTGAAGGACATTGTGTTTGATTGCAAAATGCTACTGTATGGGTGAAGGTAACAATAAAATATAATATTATTTATTTTATGTAAATTATATGTACAGTATATTATCAATTATTATTTTGTTCTATTTTTGTTTCATGTAGATTTGTACATTCAACCCAAAATGGCTTTAATAAATTGATTTTTGTTTTATTTTATTATATTATTCATACATTCAACCAAAAACAATTATTTATTTATTTTTAATTTATTTTTTATCCATTTCTTATATTTTATATTTCTTTTAATTAATACATTTTTTATTTTAATTTTTTTTATTAGATTATTATACATACAGCCAAAAAATATAAAAATGTATATACAATATTAAAAAGTATAACTGTGTGATAATGCCCAATGTGCAGTAAATACAGCCAAAAATATTAAAATTATATTTATATATATATATATATATATATATATATATATATATATATATATATATATTATATATATATATATATATATATATATATTTTTTATGGTTTATACAATAACTGTGTGATAATGCCCAATGTGCAGTAAATACAGCCAAAAATATTAAAATTATATATATATATATATATATATATATATATATTTTTTTTTTTTTTTTTTTGGTTGAAAAACATTATATAATATACTGGTTATATACTGGTTTATACATTATATAACTGTGTGATAATGCCCATTTTTGGCTAATTCATTTGAATTAAATGCATCATTAATTATGCTAATCAATGAAATCTGATGTTTATATATATATATATATATATATATATATATCTATATATATATAATATAATCAAATATATGGAATTCCCTAAATTCTAATTGGAATGGAGTTTCATTTAAAAAATTGATTAAATGTTCCATAAATATGAAGTTGTAACATGACTTGGAAAGCCCATGTTGACTTGTTTGCTATGACGAGCTTTAGAGTGTTCCAGATAAGAGTGAGGCCCACGGCGGAGCTCCGTGCTGAGGCCTGTTTCAATCACAACATGAATCAGCATCAGTGCTGGTCAGCCATCAGTCACTTCATAAAGCGCTCCGTCATTCCTCTCACACAGCGAGTCTAGTTTTATTGTTCTTTTCCACAGGCCATATTTCACTCTTTTGTAGCGTTTTATATTTCCCTTGCAGTCCACGTATAATCTTACTCTGCTTCTAACATCCAAAATAGTCGTTCATTTAGTTTTTCATCACCATTTTCTGTCCTCGCTCTGATCAAAGGCTGTTTTGCCAGTGAATCTTTAAGAGTCTTAATGTGTGTGTGTGTGTGTGTGTGTCTGTTACACATTAAAGGAGTAGTTCATCCAACTTTTGGTTGGTTGTCAAACAAAATGCGATGTAGATAGTTCAAATTCAGCCTGAGAGAGAGTTTTGGCAGCAATGGAGGATAAGATGTACAGTGAATGTGTTTGATGCATGATAATGGGTGGACAGTTAGAATAGAATTTTCTTTACACTTTATTTTAATTTATTTTATGTTACTTTATTTTATATGATACTATGGGCAGCCAGGCGGTAAGAATATAACATTTTTATTCTTTATTGGTTTGTTTGATACATGATACTAGGGCTGTCAAATGATTAATTACGATTAATCGCATCCAAAATAAAAGTTTGTGTTTACATAATAAATATGTGGGTGCACTGTGTGTAATTATTCTATATATATAAATACACACACATGCTTATATATATTTAAGAAATATTTTCATTTATATACTGTATATAGATTTATATATAATTTATATTATATATAAATATAAATATTTTATGTATAAATATTTTTCTCTTAAATATACATGCATGTGTGTGCATTTATATTTATATACAAAATAATTATATACGGTAAACCCACATATATTATGTAAACACAAACTTTTAAATTAGATGTCGATTAATCGTTATAAATCATTTGACAGCCCTATATGATACTATGGGTGGGTATTATTTGCATGTATTTTTATCAATTTATTTTGTGTTTGACTTATGATGGGTGTGGGGTATAAGAATAAATATTTTATTTTGTTATTATATTATATTATATTGTATTATTTAATATTTAATATTTATAATTTTTTTTTTTTGTAACCAAAGACAGGTTTGTATATATTATATAACATCATCGTAATGCATATTTTGGGCTGATTAGGGTAATATCTGTGTCTGTGTAGAGCCTTTCAGGTAGATGACACTTCAGAGAGCTGCTGTTTTTCATACTACTGTTTCAAAAGAGCATGTCATATCCTGTTTATCTGCGAGCCTGCTGGATGGGGAGGGATGATCCAGTCATCTAAGACCATGTGTTTTAGGGGTTTTGCATTTAAGCCCTGCCTCGTTAAACCGTTGCACAGCGCATTTTCAAATGCAGTGTGTGTGTGTGTGTTGCGTAATTGAGCGCAGATGTAGGGCAGAGGTCAAGCGGCACACTGAAAGCTTTTGCTTTTTCCCCCGCATGCCTGGTGTTTTTTTCCCAGCCATTTCTCTGGAAATGGAAGAGGGGAGCGACATGCGTCTGACGCTAAAAGCAGCACAAGTAATTCCTGTGTGGATTGCTGCACATCGTCTAGTTTTCCCCACTAATATTTTTGTCGGGGGTCACGACCCCAGCGGCGTGTGCCGAATAACAGCAGCGAACTTATTACAGTTTCAGCACGTTCCCACACACACCGCCGTGAAATAAAGATGCATGGAACGCTTGTCAACGGCGTTCTCTGCACTCCCAGTGAAAAATAGAGACGTGCCTCAAAGATGACTTTAATTGCATGGAGAAAGTGTGGCGTTGTGTCGTCTGGATATTGCAGTCATCCTTCAGCTTTTAGGCTGATTGTACGTGAATGGTGGTTAAATTGGCTGTTTTATAGTCCATCACACATGGGTTTCTTTCTCTTTGCATTCAAATACCACTAAGTAGGATTTCAAGTCAAGCTTACGCATTCATATTTACACATTATGAGCAATAACACACTCATAGCTGTGCAATATGGCTGTATATCACAGCTGTGTGTTATTGCGTTTATACAACAGTTCAACGTTACACGTGAGTAAAGTGAGTAAGACACAACAACGGTTGTCTTTAAAAACACTCTTGTGCGGAAACTACTTTCTTCCGCCACGGATTCAAATCTCAGTTTGACTTTGACCCCAAAACGCATTTTTAAACGTCACTTAAGAACAAAGGAACGTTGAGTCGCTTCATTAAAGCTTGTTGTATTGAGTGCAGTATTATAGCGATATCGGCAAAACAAGTGTGTTACCTGCATCTGATATAGCATTAATTTTTCAGATCGATGTCTATAATATTATATCCAAAAAATCCAATAAAATTTGAATGTTCGTCTTTGTCGTTAAAACAACTTCCTTGTTTTGACTCGCTCATATAAGCTGTCTTTGCCTCCATCTAATGGCGTAATAATGTAGACCTACTTTCACCGAAGTCCATATCACGATCCTTACCAAATACGGCATATTATTTATGTAAAATATGTATTTAATTACACTATTTAGATTAACAATATAGTCATTATTAATTAAGTGTTGGGCCCAAAACGGTAAAATCCTATACTAAACCTAAATGAATCTCTGACATATCATTTGACAGCAATCTCTAGTTTCAATATTTGGTGATATTTTCTAAATAATTGACAGAGAAGCCGTATCAATTTGCAACAAGAATATTTGTATACTTCTAAAGGCCCGTACACACCGAGACGAATTTCAGCGTGTTATTCGCCAGCATTTTTGCAACGCGTTTTTTTGTGTTCTCACCCAAGCAATTTTCACTAACGATGGGCCGAGTGAACATGCAAATTCATTACCTGACATTAGATGGCGCCAATTTGCTCTGCAATACCACTCCATACTGTTTTCTTTTATCAAGATGTTTGTAGTCCCTGTCGCGTTTGTCTCGTATAGTTCTTTATTTTCTACCACCAACGAGAACAGCAGATCTACATTCATCTTGCCTTGCATCTTCCTCGTCTTATTTCTTCCTGGCTGTATAGATAGCGACGCTACTTGGCGTATATCTTCTCGTGTCTCGGCAAGACCGTTTTGTGTTTGAGTGCCCCCAGTTGTGTTTTACTGTAACTTCAGAACTTCCACACACGTGAGCAAAAGCGCCAGTCTCATTGGTCGAATAGTTTTTGACGCGACGCGTCAAACAAAAAAAAACAAACCCAAGGTGTTTTTTTTTTTTAAATGACGCTTTTACGCGTGGTGTTGGTGTGCACACTCCCATTCCGAAATTCGTCCCGGTGTGAACAGGCCTTAAGGTGTGTTCGGACCTTTATATTGAAATAGAAATTAACATGTAAAATCATGAAAGAAGGGTAGAAACCTCATTTTGTTTTCATGCCAAGAGTTCAAAAGATGGCATCCATTCAGTTATTTTAGAAAAAAAAAATGTCTGAAAAAGTTTTAAATATAAAGAAAAAAATAATAGATTCACCACTTGTGTGGTGGACGACACATACGTGTTATTTTTGTGTTTCTAAAAAGTTGAATTCATATCAAAATTTGCCAAACTTCTCATACTACTAATGAATAGGACGTCTACTTCATAAATTGTATGAAGATCACTCAAACCACATGTGGAAATGGAGGTGCCCTTATATGGGCAGTAATGGAGTCTGGTTGTCACATGTCCCCTAGTGAAAAAGTTTGGTACTGCACCCAAAGCTCATTTTTTGAGAAATCAACCTAGAATTTGAACTTAATATTCCATTTAACCATAATCGATTTACTCCGGGACAAGTAATAGATTAATAAAACCAAAGATTGCCAGTTTGATATACCCCAAATGTATTGTATTTTAAGGAGTGTCCAATATCATCTTGTTCTTTGCGGGAACATGAACGCTGATTGGCCGCTGACGGCCTGGAGCTCACATCTGCCAAAGCGTTTCAACAGATTGTAAAATAGGCACTGATTATATATGTGTCACTTATTTGAGCTCTGAATAACCACTTTCTTGCCTAAAAAACTCCTAAAACTCCTAAAAGTAGTATTTTAAAAAAAAATATGGTGGATTTGTCTCGACCGCCATGACAGTCGCCACAAGCGGAGTGATACAAACGGTTAAACGGTCAGAGGGTGGTTACTGTGTGAATAGCACTGCTGGAAAAGGCTCTCAGCCAATCAGATTCGAGAACCAGAAAGAACCGTTTTATAAATATATGAAGAGTTCAGATGCAAAAGCCTCTAAGTGCCGTCTGAAATTTCTTCTATAATGATCATTTTTATCAAGCTCGTATATTTAAGTTCAGTAATTTTGCTATGGAAATTGCCTATTAATTGTCATTTTACTAACTTAAATAAACAAGCTTGAAAATAATTTCACACGGAACTATTCATATATATCTGAATGCATTTATTATTATTATCCCAGTATGACGACAAGATGTCAAAATCTGGCGCTCTGTCTCTCCCTCACTGTCTGTCTCTGTAATTGAGCCAGTATGATCTGAACTTTGTGCCTGTGATACTGTGAGGTCTCCAGATGATTATCAGTTCTGTCTTCAAGTCCCTTTGGATGTCGCTCACCTGTGCCGAGGTGCTCTAAAAATAAGTGCTGTCTGTATTCCCTCTTTCAGCTAATCATCAGAGCTAGTTTTCCTTCCCTCAGCTTGACTTTTTTGCATGAATGTGAGACGGCGGGCGATCAATTAAAATTCTGAGTATCACAAACGATAAAAGACATAAGAAATAATGCAACCTGTGGCTATTGCTTCAAGAATACACAGTGCACAGTTTCCTCTATAATTTCATTAAAAATGCAACAAAGACATGAAAGATCTTTTTAAACATTTTCTTTAATTTCAGCATTGTAATACCGTAAACACACGTTGATTGTAAATTAAATGAAAATTGATGTTGATAAGAGGCTTGCACTGCATGCCTATTCTGATTCTTTGATTTCTGCATTATGTAGTAGTATACTCTGCCGTAAACATCAGCTCTGTTATAGTAAATACACAAAGGTCAAAATGAACGTGGCATTGTGAAAATACAATATCCCAATCACACACATTATTCTCAAAAGATGCATAAACTAGCCTTAAACGAGTAGGCTATTTGTTCTGTAATTTTTAATGAGGTTGTGCTGGTAAAATACAGAGATGCAGGAATTAACCTGAGGCAAGTCCACAAGTCTTATAGTTCATTTGTTTACCGACATATTAGTTTTTTTCTCTTATAAGAGAGAAATAGGGCCCTATAATTTCTGCGATCACGGAATAAAAAGCACACTCTTTTTACAACTAAAATAACAGTAAAGGGTAAAAAAATGAATTCCCAAAAATTAAAACGGAAAAAACGGAATTTGCAAAAATTAAAACTGAAAAAGCGGAATTTGGGAAAAAAATAAAATGGAATTTGGGAAAAATAAAACGGATTTTATAGGGCCCTAGAGAAACCAAATGCTGAATGCTTTATCATTGCTATGTATCCGTCAAACCTCTGAGTTTAGGGGAGTGTGCGTTCAGCCAGGAGCTTTCCGTAGACGATAATGCTTTCCTACCGAGCTACAAGCACACACAGCGGGTGGTGAGACTGAAAGCTGTATGATCCGGGAGTTATTAACAAATACTGTTTGCATTTCTTGTCAGAGTCTGTTTTGCTTCTGCTGCTGAAGTTGGATGCTCCGAGTTTCTTTCCTATGTGAAGGTTGTTGTCTGTTGGGCTGAACACTCATCCTAACCAGCCTTGAACAATAGCGAGGTCACAGATGAAACGCTCACAGATTATGCGGATCAATCACCGGATAGCGAGGTTAAACACTAGGGCGGCTGGTTTATCTGTCTTGTCATGCCCAGTTTATCTGGAGCTTCGTCTTGGTGTTGCCGACTGATTAGGGTTTAGGTTGTCGTCTGTTTATAAAGGGTTGAGGGAAAGGCTTGGCTTGATATTTATGTATCTAAAAAATATTTTAAAATGTTTCAATTTGTTATCATTAGTTAATGCAATTGATGTTAGCAAGCAGAATTGAATGATCATTTAAAGGGATAGTTCAAGAACCAATGAGGTTCGTCTCTTGCGTTACGCATCACGTTCGAGCTTCAGCAAGAACCAATGAGGTTCATTCTCGTGCATCAAGCAGGTTCGGTGGAGCTTCTGTTTATGTTCACTGATCAATGTTTATATGTGAATAAAATACCAAACTGCTTGATTCTAATGGATCAGTTTTACGATCTCTCTGTGAACTTTCTGAAGTGTCGGTGGTAGTTGCGTAGCTGTCAATGGAGGGACAGAAAGCTCTCAGATCTCATCAAAAAGATCTTCATTTGTGTTCTGAAGATGAACGAAAGTCTTACGGGTTTAGAATGACATGACGGAGAGTAATTAACGACAAAATCTTTATTTGGGTGAACTATGCCTTTAAAGAGCCCCTATCATAGCATTTGAAATGTTCCTATTTTTGTTTTAGGAGTTCCCAAAAACAGTTTAACATGCATGCAAGGATAAAAACACTTTATTTGTCTTATAATATGCATTTATTTTTAACTGATTTGCTGACTTAACTTCCAAATGATTCGTACAATCACTCATTTTTCCAAACCACTCCTTTGCGTGACGCTAATTCGGCGGTGATTGGTCAGATGACCCAGTCAGTTATTGTTTGTTAGCATAACACATAAACATATTGATAAAGCACTGCAGTACTACAAGACGCTCTATTCTTTATGACAACTCCAATAACAGCGACAAACATTTCATAAACACACATACTCATTGCGCCGTCCTCCTTCGCACCTGGCGCTACAAAACCGCTCAAAACCCATAAAAGCAACAATTAATAATAATACTTACAGGTTGTGATTCATAGGAGGAAGCTGATTCCATATACACTGGATAAGTTACTGAGCCCTCCTTCAGGAACAACCGCTTGTAATCCACATTTGAATTAATTTGTTTTTGAACGATTTCGTCAGTAAAATGATGAACACAATCGGGCTATCTGTTTGTGGTATCGTTGCAAATATGAACTCTAACCACCGATTCTTCACATGCTCGTCCCTGGTAAATGAAAACAAAGTGACTGAACTATCTTTGCATTGTAGAACACAGCGTCTTCTCAACATGATGATGAAGTATTTGAATGTGTTCGAGACTTCCGTCTGCGCGTGCAGTAACTGGGCGTGGCCAATATGTGTCTATGTCACGATGTAACAGCTAATGACTCGTTTCAAAAACAATTCGTTTCATAGACTCAGAGTCGACTCTCACTTTTGAAAGACAATAACTTTATATACGGTGCACTCTCAGATATAAATCTTTGCAGGATGTTTTCATTCCCTTAGAGAGAATAGTGAACTGAACTCAAGGCACTCAAAA
>JAQIUQ010007082.1:0-30248 GCA_030378365.1 Hybognathus amarus
AGCGTAGCTAGCTTACGCATACTCGTTCCCTCATCTAGAGAGAACCGAGGTTACGTCAGGTAACCGATTCGTTAATCAATAGCTAATGAATTCTGTCATACCTCCTGAAGAACTACTATTAATTATCTATTAATTAAGGTTCAAGAAAAATAACTATGAAGTAACTACTAATTAACAGTCATACATTCATTTTTCAGCACTAATAAGATAGATAAGTTCAGACATTTACCTATAGGCTCTGATCGGCAAATAAGCAAAAACATATCATTTATATTACACCTTATTATTATACTTAGTTCTTAAACATTTTAAACTTCTTTTGCACCATTCAAGTTCCGGCAATATCGGTACCAGATGGAGTTTTGGTTCCTTGCCACTGTTGCCTTTTTTACCTCTCGCAAGTAATTGTCATGTATTTTACAAAGGTTTAGATGATTACGTTAATATATATATATAGGCTATATATAAATATATATATATATATATATATATATATATATATATATATATATATATTTTTTTTTCCAGTAAGTTTTATTTGAGTCAGAAGTATGTGGTAATTCTTTATTAATTACTAATGGGTTCCCTATATTTTCACTTTAGAATACTGTTTCAGGTTCTAAGTAATAGGACCGTGAGCGGTATTTAAAGAAGCTACTGGATGGGGTTACAGGGGTGTCCCCTTGAAATGGTCGAAAACTGGATTAATGACACGCAGTGGCCAAATATGGACTATTCACTATCTCGTCGAATCACCAAGTGCGTCGCCTTTTTTTTCATTAACACTCACAGTATGACAAACTAGACGATGAATGGATCATATTTAACTTGATTTAAGCTATTGACAGATTTGTGGTCGACTAGCTATACTATACTGTTGAAATAGTGGTAGGCTAGGACTAAAGTGGACTTGGCTGGTTTCTGCTTGTGTCTAGAAAGTGCTAAGACTTTGAAAGTTGTAAAAAGGTTTACAGTGTGTGGCAAAATATGTATAGGACCAATGTATGGGGCTATCAAATTGGATGTTGTGACATTACGCTATCATATCTAGCCTAGAAGGCTTGATCTACTGCCGTTCGTGTTGTTACATGTAACGTTAGTTATAGCTCAGTCGACAACAAAACTATGTCAATAGCTTAAATCAAGTTAAATATGATCCAAGTGACATGGCCTCATCGTCTAGTTTGTCATATGAGTGTGTTGATGACAAAAAAAAAAATAATAAAAAAAGGCTACTTACTTGGTGATTCCACAAGATAGTGGTAACGTTAGATGTCTGAATAGTCCATATTTGGCCACTGCGTGGGGTCATTAATCCAGTTTTCAACCATTTCAAAGGGACCCCTCTGTAACCCCGTATTCAGTAGTTTTTGCGTGTTTATGGCACGCGATTTTCGCGTACATATGATACGCACTTTTTGGCGTATAATATGCACGAACTCCCCACCCCCTAAACCTAACCCAGGGTTTTTTAGTGCGTACCATATACACGCAAAAACCATTTTTGGCGTATAAATGCCACGAGAAATGACACTCGTGGTATAGATACGCAGCTTCATGAGACTGTGTTGGACTGGATCGCTTTATATGATGAACAGATTTAATTTAGGCTTTTATTCCCATATAAACACTCATCAGTGAACATAAACAGAAGTTCAACTGAACCTGCTTGACGTGCCAGAACAAACCACATTGGTTTAAACTAGGATGCACCGATACCACTTTTTGGAAAACGAGTACGAAGTACGAGTACTTGCATTTCAGTACTCGCCGATACTGATACCGAGTACTTAATAAAAAAAACATGATTTAAAATCAGTTTTAACTATTTTTCCAATTTATTTAATTATATTTTATTTCATTATATATATATATATATATATATATATATTCTTTTTTTCTTTCTTTTTTTTCCAAATAGTTAAATAAAAAAAATTCAATTCAATGACTATTATTTATGATGGTACATTTATGAAAGCATTGAAGGCTACATGCTGTTTATACGAAAATATTGATGATATTGAGAAATATTGCTTATAAAAAAATCAAGAGAAAAAGCAACCTTATGCACACATTATTAGTAGTAGCAATTTTGATTAATAGAGACGTAGTTAAATCTATTGTACAGTAGCCTAATATAATTATTTCTGTCAATTTCTTACCAAACTTTTATTTTGACGGGTTGCCGTGAAGACCTTTGAGTTTCTGTGCGTGTCTGATACATAGACAACATTGGGCGTTTCTCAATGTCAAAGGGAAGTATCCTTAACATTGAGAAACACCTAGTAAAAGAAATGATATGACGATCGTTTTTCTCAAATGAAACGGTAAAATACCTACCGTTACTCATGAAGTGACTCTCGGAGATGAAATCATGAATCATGTCATCATATCGTGAGGCAGCAGAGACGGAGAACAGCGCGAGCGTCACTCGAGCTTCAGTGTGTGTGAGAGGTAGCTAACGTTAAATGAAACCGCGCGTCTGCACTGTTCATTCACACAGAGACAAGCAGAACATGCAGGTTTTATATTTAAACAGTCGTTTGGCAGTTTAATATACACAGACACACATCAGCAGCGCCGCGGTCGCCATGTCTCAGCGCTTTCATGATGATGACGCAACTTCACGCCCTTCGTGCATGCATGTGCAAACGGAACTGGGTTTGATCAGGTATTCGGTACCACCGGGACTTGGTACCGTGACGTTTACATTTTTTTAGTACCGACTTGGTCCACGCGGCTGACAGGTCTCATCTCGCCTTCTCCCCGCTCTGAGCTGCAGCCGGGGCCTGGGGGCGGGCACTCGGCGCCTGTGATTAACCCATTTCTCAGACCGTGGTATCGGTCCCCGGTATCGGGGGACTTTTAACGAGTACGAGTACTTTAAAAAATGTGGTATCGAGGCCGATACCCTAGTTTAAACGTTCTGCGTAAAATGAGAATGAACATCATTGGTTATTGCAAAAGCGCAAACGTGCTGCGTAACACTAGAATGAACCTCATTGGTTCTTGCACATCAGGGGAATATGCTTGAGCTTCTGTTTACCACAACTGATGTAATATAATGTGATCTGTTCATCATATAAAGCGAATGAGTCTTTTCAGAAAATTTGGATTAAACCGCTCAATTCATATTTCAACTTTTTTGAAGCGTCAAAGTCGTAGTTGCGTAGACTGCCAATATAGAGACTGAATCTCTCTTATTTCATCAAAAAGATCTTTATTTGTGTTTGGAAGATGAATGAAAGTGTAACAGGTTTGGAATGACATGAGGGTGAGTAAATGATGACAGAATTTTCATTTTTGGGTGAAATATCTCTTTAAGTTCACACCTTCATCACATTAATTTGATCACATTAAGATGATCCACCAATGTTTGACATCCAGAAAGTGTCTTCATCACACCTCATCAATAACAGTTTTATTGTTTAATCATTTAAAACAACATTCTCATTTTTATATAATGCTTTAATGCTTAATAATGCAGAAGTGTGCTTGTTTAGTGTTAGAAATGTACAAACACACATTTTCTTTGTTTCCAACTACTTCTCCCACTGTCGTCTTGATCTGAGGGTGCCCAAAATCAGTTTAATTATCATTTCTATGTTTTATTTTGCGTGTCTATTTGGTTTATTGAGCTGTGAATTTGAATACTGTGGGATCAGGGGTTGCTACACCAAAGGTTTTTTTTGTTTGTTTTTTTTTTGTTTTTTTTTTGTTTTGTTTTTTACAGGAAAAGATGAGTGATGGTGGTCATGGGCGGCCAGTGGAAAAGTGGTATTTAAACTATCTACCACAGGTTATGGTTTGATTCATGGTTAACACAACATTTGAAGAGGGAACAGATGAATGTCCTTTTTTTAACCACTTTTTTCCCTTTTTGGACACAACACAGTGTCTCAACTGCAAACGAATCACCTATCTAACCTTTATCCAAATTTCGTCATAAAATAAGAAAAATCTGTAGTAGATCCCCTCTGAGCTCGCCTTTAATATTGTCTTAGTCTGTCAGCGGCCATGTAAATCTCTAGAAGCAATGGAAAATCCTCTGGCATATTTGCATGCATAATGACTTATACATGGCCCGGAGAATTTGGTTTCCAAAAAAGCTGGCAAGAGTGAGGACATGCTCACCTGTGTTGACTGCTGAAATCAGAGATATTCATTCACTCTGACATACAATAACATACACTTACAGCTTTTTTTGTCCCTTGGCTTTGTATTCATTCTACTTTGCTCATCTCCCTTTTGTTCATATTTTTCATACTCTGGTTTATCCACAAATTTGGAAACTGAGATGTGCACAGTTTTAGAAATTGTAACAATATTAATAATTCACATTTTCATATTTCCAGACTGGGTAGAATCGACTGTAATGCATCATTACGTTTACACTGGGCTGTGAAGTGAATGCAGAGCTGAAAACAATCTTGTTGGAGACACACTCATTTGTCTAAGTCATTTGTTTGTAGCACCTGTGTAAACCCTGTGTCTGACGTCTGTGTGTTTTTTGTGTTCGACAGGGTCAGTGAGATCAGGCATTCCCTTTGGAAAGCTTGAAAACAAGAAACTAAATTTAGAATTCTCTTTGTGAGAATCCAGATAAAAATCAAGCTGTGCCTGCCAAATGTTGGGTGGTAATAAGAAGTAAAGTTGGGCTGGAATGACCGGTGTCATGAAAAGGTGTTGATAATCGATGTCTGTCTAGTTCAGGACCCCACGGGTAGCCATTTGTAATGCCTGATCAAACAAAACTTTTTGCGCATTAAAAAAAGCTAAGCTAAAAGCCTAATTGGCTACAGTAATACATGTTGTTAACTTGCAAAACATAAACTAGCTGTAAATGAATGGGACATTTTGGTAACACTTTATTTTACGGTGTCCGTGTTACAGAGAAATTACTTAATTAATTACTTACTAGTAGATGTTGTAATAACATGTAACAAAATGTAATTAACATGTAACAAAGTTATGGAACAGCCTGTACTTACAGATTGTAATTACACTCATGTAATAGGCAGCTACTGTTACACATGTGTAACAGGCCGAGTCGGTTACATTCGTGTTACTGACTTGGTACAATGTAATTATATAAAAAAGTATGTTGTATTACTCAATGTAACAACAAGTACTTAAAAATGTTACTAAGGTGTGAAAAAAGCCTGCAATTACAAATGGTCATTTTGTACCTTCTAAAATAGTGTATCAAGATTGTACTTAAGTGTATTTCATGTGTATAAGGTATGTAGATACACATGTAGTACACTTAAGTACAATCTTGATACACTTCATTTTACGTAACTTATCCCTGTGTAATATTATGTAATTGCAATGTAATTAGGAAGCTACCGCATGCATTTATGCTGTGAACGAGGGAGTTAGGCCTAATTCAAACTAAAGAACATATGGATAAGGTTTGTAGATACACTTTAAGTACACTTAAGTACAATCTTGATACACTTTATTTTACGTAGCTTATCCCTGTGTAATATTATGTAATTGCAATGTAATTAGGAAGCTACCATATGCATTTATGCTGTCAACGAGGGAGTTAGGCCTACTTCAAACTAAAGAACATATGAGGTTTGTAGATACACATGTAGTACACTTAAGTACAATCTTGATACACTTTATTTTATGTAGCTTATCCTTGTGTAATATTATGTGAATTGAATGTAATTAAGAAGCTACTGCATGTATTTAAGCTGTGAACTAGAGGGTTAATTCAGATGGACAAGGTATGTAGATACTCATGAGGTGCACTTAAGTACTTGATACACTTTATTTTAGAAGGTACAAAATGACCATGTGGAACTGCAGGCTTTTTACCTTAACAACATATTTAAGTACTTGTTACATTGTGCCAAGTCAGTAACACATATGTAACCGACTCGGCCTGTTACACATGTGTAACAGTAGCTGCCTATTACATGAGTGTAATTACAATCTGTAAGTACAGGCTGTTCCATAACTTAGTTATACGTTAATTACATTTTGTTACATGTTATTACAATATTTACTACTAAGTAATTAATTAAGTAACTACTGTGTATCACAGACACCATAAAATGAAGTGTTACCATACAACCCCATTTTCAACAAAGTTAGGACATTTTGTAAAATGCAATGAAATCGAAAATCTGTGACTTATATGTGACAATATTTCATCTCAGATAGTCTAAAAGTAGCGTGCTGGAAATGTGTGATGTGGTCAGATGAGTCATCAGCGACAGGTGCAAAAGCAAATATCTGTCTTGGTATGGGGCTGCATTAGTGCAAGTGGCATAGGTGACTTGCACATGCGCGATGGTAGACTACCATTGACGTGGAGATATACAGTACATTCCCATCAAGATGACATGTTTCCTGGGAAGCAAGACCTCATTTTGCATGTGCTACAACAGAGTGCCTTCTTAGACACTATACACCGTAGAGTGGATGTGCTTAGGGGCTTTTGCACCAGAGGAATGTTTTCATAGTTCCTGTAACTATTGGCGGAAGTATTCGCTTTTTTGGCATCTTTATACTGCAGGAAGCTAAGAATGATTTTAGTTATAGGAATGCCTTATGGGGGAACTAAATTAGCTTTCACTTCAGAGTAGGGTCTAACCCAGCACAATAGGAACTAAAAGTCATGTAAGTATACTCTGATTGAACCGAACGCATGCCGTTTGAAACAGCACCCGCATATTTTTAAAAGCTGTGTAAACACACAGTTTACTAAATCCAAGAATGAACTCTACGAACATGGATAAAAAGTAATAGATGGACCAACACCAAAGTCCAGGCACTTCTCAACCTTAAAGGGTTAGTTCACCCAAAAATAAAAATTAAGTCATTAATTACTCACCACCATGCTGTACCAACCCCGTAAGACCTTCGTTCATCTTCGGAACACAAATAAAGATATTTTTGATTAAATCTGAGAGCTGGATCACTCCTCCATAGACTGCCTAAGGGACTGGCTCTTGATGGCCCATAAAGTCATTAAAGAAAATGTTTAAATAATCCATGTGCCTACAGCGGCTCATTTATAAGTTTCTCAAGCGACGAGACTACTTTTTGTGCGAAAAATAAATAAATAAATAACGACTTTATTCGACTATTCCATTACTTCCTTATGGCGCATGCGCGAGAACTGAGATGACGACGTTCTTTTTCGACTACTTCTTGTTACCGGCTGCTCACCGCTTAGGAGTATTACCGCAAACTACCGTATAAAATGATGTGCTGATATAGCTGGAAGCGCAAAACTTTCTGTTTACAAGCAGAGGAAGATGCGCGCTGTACATACGCTTTTCAATTACCGTATTTTCCGCACTATAAGGTGCACTTAAAAGCCTTTAATCTTCTCAAAAAACGACAGTGTGCCTTATAATCCGGAGTGCCTTATATATAGATCATCATCTTATACGGTAGGTGGCGGTAAGCAGTGAGCGGTGAGCAGCCGGTAACAAGAAGTAGTCAAAGAAGAACGTCGTCATCTCAGTTCTCGCACATGCGCCCATAAGGAAGTAATAAAATAGTCGAATATCGAAAAGTCGTTATTTATTTATTTTTTTCGCACAAAAAGTAGTCTCGTTGCTTGATAAACTTATAATTGAGCCGCTGTAGGCACATGGAATATTTAAACATTTTCTTTAATGACTTTATGGGCCGTCAAGAGCCAGTCCCTTAGGCAGTCTATGAAGGAGTGATCCAGCTCTCAAATTTAATAAAAAATATCTTCATTTATGTTCCGAAGTTGAACCGAAGGTCTTACGGGGTTGGTACAGCTTGGGGTGAGTAATTAATGACTTAGTATTCATTTTTGGGTGAATTAACCCTTTAAAGGAGTTGAAAATTTTTACATTTTGCTCTCAGGGTCCCCCTACAGTTGGGAAACAGTATTGTCTTCTACTACTGTCGTAAAATCTGCCATGGTTACACTAGGGAATACAGGCCTGCATTTGTTGACAAGCGATACCCCTGAACTCTGCAGAAGGAAGGAGTTCTCACATCTTGGGCAGACTCCAGTGTTGTGTGTGAAATGTCTTCATCCCAGGTACATTGGCATATATTTCAGCATGTCTTATGAATAGTTTCATGGGCTTTATTTTTTTCAAACATCAAAAGATTGCGTAGCTCACATTTACAAGCCAGCGTCATTATAGTAATGTTAACTTATTGGCTAGTGGCTACTGTTTTACATAATTGGTATGCTAATGTTTGTTGGTAGATAATAGCCATATCGTCAATATTATAATATCAAGCTGCAATGAATCTACACATTTAAAAAATCGATTTGCATTAAAGCCTGAGGCAAGACACTTTCACCAAAAAAATAAATAACAAACATGACTATCAGCCTGCAGACATAGGATAGTTATCCTGACCGCTTATTTTGTCTAATCATGTATTATTTACTTGCAAGAGTGTAGCCCCTACCAAACTCAGTAATCAGTATACTTTCACATCTCGAGCTGGCGCGAGCTGCCCGCCCCGGCTTTACAGGGATGCTTGAGTGTGTTAAGCGGCCTCAAAAGAAAGCAATGCAGTCTACATTGGATGCGGCGAGGGACGAAGCTACACAACACACAACCAACAGCAAACTGATCACCTGCGCGCTCTGTTTCTGACGCGCTTCACATTTGCTAGGCAGGGGAGGATTGATGCACCGGACCAGAGTCGGGGACTTATACATATTTGTGGAGTAGTATTACAAATTAATGTTTTTAAAATAGTATTAGTATAAAAAAATCACTCGTTCTTTTTGGCTTACCCCAAAAATTTTACCTTTAGAAGCGAGGACCCAGGGGTGCCGTATAGGGGGAAAAGTTAGGACAATTGGATGGGCCCTGACTGACTGGGCCCATCAAATAGGTAAAAACTTTTTTGAAAAAATAAATAAATATAAATATATATATATATATATATATATATATATATATATATATATATATATATATATATATATATATATATATATATATATAGATATCATCATTGAGTATATTTCAATTAATAATACATTTAATGATGTCTTTGATTTGACTTATTTTGGCAATAAAAGTTAAATATCCCCATTGATCAAAAAGTAAATCAATATTGACCGACCACCCCCATGTATCCGCATGAAATGGTTTGGTCCTGCCTAAGCGCGCGCATCGTTGACTGTGTTTGATCAGCCACTAATCGATGCACGGTGAAAGCGCCGGTGCGCTAGAAATACAGAGACCATAATGTAGAATAGTAAAATAAAATCTGGTTCCCAGAAAAGGAAAGAAAGGAAACAGAGAGAGAGAGGAAAGACTAAAGAAAGGCTGTTGTTTTGTAGCCCAGTTTTTCACAAAGAAAGGTGAGTAGCCTTTAGTCTGTGAGTGGTAAACCTGTTGTCCATAGTGAAATAAGTTAGCTAACTTAGCTGCAGGCTAGTGTTAGCCTACATTTCATCAACATTTAATAAGTGCAGGGAAACGTTTAGCAATATATTCATACTGAATCATCCATTCACCTTTTAGCAGATTTAGCAACAACAACAGATGAGTCAGCAGCACCCCAGTCTCCCCATACTAACTGCACCTGTCCCAGTGAAGAAGGTGAGCAACATTGTGTTGACTTAGCATCATTCCAGGGAGTATTTGTGGGGTTCTCTGTCTCTCTTGCTCTTTTTTTACTGTACCAAAAAAATATGACAATCTCCTGTCTGTACAGTAGATACAGTTAGAAACAAGAAGTCGCTTACCTCAACATGCATGTAAGTTACAGACAGTATTAAAATAATCCAGTTTGATCTGTTCATTTAGACTGAATTTTGGCCGTAAATGACATCTATACAGACTTTATTATTTTCTATCATGAATGGCAATTTGTTTGAGAAGCTTACACACACACACACACACACACACACACACACACACACACACACACACACACACACACACACACACACACACACACACACACACACACACACACACACACACACACACACACACACACACACACACACACACACACACACCACACATTGTATCTAATGTATTTGTGTCAATGTTCTGTAGTGTTAGTGTTATTGGTATATGGCATATTTTAATATATATATATATATATATATATATATATATATATATATATATATATATATATATATATATATATATATATATATTTATGAGGGGGCCCAATGTGATTTTTTTTGTCATGGGGCCCAAAATTCCGCGAGGACCTCTTGGATCGGTCGGGCACCCCTCCTCCTCCTTTGGCTCACGCCAGCGAGCTAATGCTGGAGCAATATTGATCCTCGTCCAGCCTTTTCTTTAGCCACTCTTCCTGTTTCTCTTTCTCCGGCAAAACCTTCTTGGCTTCTTGGTTTACTTGCTGCTTCAGCCATTACAACATACAGAGGAGAAAAAAATGCTCATTGAGCTTGTGTAGGAATTTGTGGAAGTGGGGGAAGTGACGTATGCCGTAAAGCAGTCGAATTTTGTAGTTCTTTTTGTGCTCGGGTTCCTACCCGCTACCCGAATTTACATAGTGCCAGTAAAAGTGATACAGACACTGTCAGGCTATGGCAGACCTGTCATTCAACCTATTGTAAGTCGATGTACCACCTCAAGGGTTTTGGAAAAATATTATAAAGGTTGAAAAAGTTACAGAGTGATGCTTTAAAGGGATAGTTCACCCAAAAATGAAAATTAGCCCATGATTTACTAAGCATCAAATCATCTTTGGTGTATATGACATTCTTCTTTCAGACGAATACAATTAGTGATTTATATATAAAAAAATGTCCTGGCTCTTCCAAGCTTTAAAATAGCAGTGAATGGCTGTTCCTGTTTTGAAGTCCATAAAAGTGCATCCATCCATGGGAAATGGCATTGTATAAACCACCACCAGATTTAAAGTTTCCCCAACTTCAAAATCCCATTTAACTCCTGTTTATCACAGTTTACCTAGTATTTGGTCACTTGAACAACATTCATGACATGTGTCAAAGTGTACATACGCTGTCATCCAGCAGGGGGAGCTGTGGTTTCTAAATGAACTTACTCTCCTCTCGGTTCCTCTTGGCCTGCTGCACAGTAAGCATCTCAGTGCGCACAGCACCCCACCACTCTTACAAGCATCAACGGAGATGAATTTGTGTTATCAGGGAAAAATAAATAAATAAATTCTTCACATACTTCCATGCCATCTGTCTGGTAATGGTGCCACACAAAAAAAATAAGGTTCAAGTTCTTGTGTTTTGATTTTCTGTAAGTGTCAGCTAAAAGATATCATTAACTGACTATATTCTGCTGCATGGCTGTATAATGGCGGTGTGGAGAGATGAAGTGCTGTAAGTGTTTATTAGTCTGCTCTCGGATGACAGCAAAAATACCCATAATCCTTTCCACAATTTGTCATTTGTGTAGCTTACCAAGATAATGGTGGTTTAAATGACATATATACAGGAGTAAATACTTCTACAATCATTTTGCTTAAACCCATTCTTCCCAAAAACTACAATTCTGTCATAATTTACTTGATCTCATGCTGATTTCATGTATGAATGACTTTCTAGCGTGGAACAAAAAAGATATTTTGAAAATGTTGTTGTTTTAATTTCATTGACTTTCATTTTATGGAGGGGAAGAAAAAAAAAACACTAAGATATTTTTCATTTTCCAAGGAAGAAATAAAGTCAGACAGGTTTGGAACGACTTGAGAGTGAGTAAATGATAGAATTTGTATTTTTGGGTGAACTATCGCTTTAAGTGTATTGCTTCTCTTTCTCGTCAGGGTCAAATGCTTTTTGCAGAAACATCTGGTGTATCTAAAAGTAGCACTGTGGGGTGTTAAACACAACAACACATTTGATCATGGCACTGTAACACTCTTCTCTAATACACTTCCCACAACAAGAGTTTTGCCACTCTGGAACGCAAACTTTTGTTTTAATATGGCCACTTAGAGCAAACATCCATTTTGGTTACCTTGGCAAGATATCTTCTGTACAGTCTGAGCTATAATCAGTCTTCTGTGTTTGTACTGACGACACATTTCTGCCCATCTCACACAGCTCATGAAACAGTTCATTAGTCAACATCCATTTATGATTCATGAAACCTCAGTTCTTTCACTTTAATAGCTATTAAAATAATCGTTCTACCAAAATGCTTGATTTTAGGGCTAATTATTATCATTACGGTTTAGTCTGATTAACTTTAAGATTGATAATGTTTTAGGCATTTTAAAGATTTACAGACAGCTTTCTTAAAGGGATAGTTCACCCCAACAATCTCTGTCATCATGTACTCTCCCTCAAGCTGTTCCAAACATTTTGTTGAACAAAAAAAGAATATTAAAATATTTTTAAATATTGACGTTAGTTTTGCTTCCAACATAATGTTCTCTTGGAAGTCAGCTTGCCAACATTCTTTAAAATATCTTCTTTTTTGATCAACAGAAGAGAATAAACTCACACAGGTTATAGGGGACATGTAAAAATTGTATGCACTGTTCAACAATAACACTTATGTTTGTTGTAACCCGAAAATATTAATGTTATCGCATTGGACTAAAACTTTTGGGATAATCTTTGTTTTTTTTCCCCATCTTGTTACTCTTGAGCCCCTTTCACACAGAGATTCCGGAAAATACACGGATAATGTGACCCGGCATTTGTCCCGGGATTGTTTGATTTCGGTTCATTCACACTGCCAGTGATTTGCCGGGATCTGTGAGTGCGTTCACACAAAACCCGTAAAAATCCCGGGAAGACACATGACGTCAGGATGAGACGTATAACGGACGCGTCGAAAACATGTACACGCGAATACCGTTCCACAAAGCTGGTGAACGATCTCAGCTTCAGCGCGGATCATGAGGAGCTCCTGGTCTCTGATTCGCTCCAGTTTGCAGGTATTTGTTCGGCATTTCTTTGTTGATGACGAGCACAAACTTTCTTCTAAGAGCAACAGAGTTCGCGCGATGGTACGAGTGTCATCACAATGACACACCCCTTACGGCATTGGTCCTGGTTTTTGTTCACACAGCACGTGTTCCAGGACTGATCCCGGCAATGTTACTAGGTCCCCAACCCAGGATCAGTCCCGGTATCGAATCCCAGGGTCGTGTTTACGTTCACACAGAAGGCTTTCTGGCAATTTCCCGGGATTAGCGCGCTGTGTGAAAGGGGCTTTGTAGTGTTCCCGCCAAAAATGACCAACCTACAAAAAATTGCTTATAAATCTCTTGTTAAGCTATAATATGACCAAATATTGGATTAAATATTTTTGTCAACTTGTTTTCTTTTAATTAGCACAGGTATGGTATTTATTTTTGAAACTGACTGATTGTAGGCCTCATTGATCTGAGCTTATATTAGTAAAAAATGACCATCCATTGATTAAAAGATAAAGTGTTTACAAAAGATAAAGGACTCGGACCTGTGTGGATACACGCACAGTAACGCTACACAGCACTAATTTTGGTATTACATGCTTACTTTTTCACAGAGATGAACATTATCCTCAAATCAATGAGGTCTACAATCAATCAGTTCCAAAAAGAAATACAAAGCCTGTCCTAATTGAAAGAAAACAAGTTGACAAAAAGTTGAATCCAATATTTGGTGATAATATAGCATAATGAGCGATTTACAAGCAATTTTGAAAAGGCCAGTCATATTTGACCGTGAACATCAAAGGTGTTCAACTCAGCGTAAGGAAGGGTAAGTTGTATGAATTTGTATGATTTAAAGGTGGAATACCTAAGATTTTTGCATTAAAATATCCCAAAATCACAAGGCCAGTGTTATATATTTAGTTAAGATTAGGGATGTCACGGTACCAAAATTCCAGTAGTCGGTACCAATACCATTAAAATGTCACGGTTCTCGGTACCAATTTCGGTACCACAACAAAATTAGTTTTTTTTTATTTTATTTAACTACTTGAAAAAAATATATTAAATTAAATTCAATCACTTTATTATTTATGATGGTACATTTATGAAAGCTTTGAAGGCTATAGCATGTTGTTTAAACGAAAATATTGATGATACTGAGAAATATTGTTTATAATAAAAATCAAGTGAAAAATACAGCATTCAGTGGATTTAGGCTACAGTAGTATTTTTAATAAATGGAGACGTAGTTAAATATATTGTACAGTAGCCTAATATAATTATTTCTGTCCATTTCTTTAAGTTAAACCAAACTTTTATTTTGACGGGTTGCCGTAGAGACCTTTGACTTTCTGTGTGTGTATGATATATGATATGATACGACCCTATGGATATGATGATAGTTTTTCTCAAATGAAACGGTAAAATGCTTATGAAGTGACTCTCGGAGATGGAATCATGAATCATGTCATCATATCGTGAGGCAGCAGAGACTGAAAACAGCGCGAGCGTCACTCTTGCTTCAGTGTTTGTGTGTGTGTGTGAGAGAGAGAGGTAACGTTAAATGAAACTGCGCGTCTGCGCCGTTAATTCACATAGAGACAAGCAGAACATGCAGGGTTCATATTTAAACGGTAAAATGCTCATGAAGTAACTCTCGGAGATGAATGGATCATGAATCATGTCATCATATCGTGAGGCAGCAGAGACTGAAAACAGCGCGAGCGTCACTTCGTGCTTCTGTGCGTGCGTGTGTGTGTGTGAGGTAACGTTAACGTTAAATGAAAGCGCGCGTCAGCGCCGTTCATTCACAGAGACAAGCGCAACATGCAGGGTTCATATTTAAATAGTCGTTTTGCTGTTTAGTATACACAGAAACCACATCAGCAGCGCCGCTGCTTTCATGAAGAGGACGCAACTTCACGCCCTTCGTGCATGCATGCGCATCCAGATCCGGGTTTGACCGGGTATTCGGTACCACCGGCACTTGGTACCGTGACGTTTAAATTTTTTTAGTACCGACTTGGTACCGAAGTACCGAATATTTTGACAACACTAGTTAAGATGATAACTTACAATATTCCAAATGTTACAAACAATGTTTAAATCGTGAGAAAATTTTGATTTTAACCAAGGAAACGGGGCGTGTGAGCAGGGGTGAGCTGGGAGTCGCCAGTCAATCGCGTCATATATTACGTTACCTCGGTTTCCGCTCGTACTACGTGTAGTTCTGGACAAATGCGGAAGTTGTAGTTGTGCGTTAGCGTCTATCAAGCAACAAACGGCAGCTTGTTTGGCGCATTTGTTATGGAATGGAGCACAATTATTCTTTTCAATTATTCTCGGAATGTGAACTGTTGGCTGTAAAGGGGGTCGCACACGGACGAGAAGAGCCGCGCCACGTCTAGGACAAAGTCCAGTATCGCACACCAGACGCGCACTTTCTCATCAGTATATGGCCAGCAATATTGTTATGTTTAATGACATGAAAGGAAGATAATGTCTGTTCTGTTATGATTGTACTGTACAATTAAATAAAATCGTTGCTGAGTCTGCAGTCTGAAAACTTTACCTCAGAACATCCGTTAACTGAATGAATTGAGAATATCACCTGAAAAATCTAATAACATCAGCAATTTACTTTTAAACCTGACTTTTCTTGTGGCTATTTCAGTTTAATGAAAAACAAGCATGTCATTAAACGCAACATTTATAGAAATCGAACTTTACCTCTACTAATTTTCGATTCCCGTCTGACTGATTTATCCACGGTGGAGTTGAAAACAACAGATCCCATCATTCCGCGTTCCTCCACGTCGTCATCAAGCAAAGCCGTTGTTGTTGTTTTGAATGTAGCGCCCTCTAGTGACATGCAATCTTAGGTATTGCAGCTTTAATTGATTTTGTACAATCTGCTAATGCCCCCGTGACAGTAATGTCTAGTGATGGGATTAGGGTGGGTCTTCATGCTTATTTATTTTCCCCATGAGATCGAGTTGGTACTATTTGGCATTCACCCTTTACTTGAGGCCATGATGCACTTTTTCAGAATAAAGGGTGTGCAAAATGATTCTGCAAATTCACGCTGGAAATAGAAATGTAGTAAAATGTTGAATTTAAATATTTTTAATTCCATTCTGCTTGGTGGAACCCAAAGTTAGACATTATGCATTCAAGTAGTCTGTCTGCGTATGCATAATTGATGTCTGCTATGAGACACTAGCAGTCTGATTTGATAGGATGGCAGTGGAGCAGACGTGGGTCTCGCTGAAGACAGCTGGAAGCCTGACATGAGCTCTAATGATTCACATCAGGAGGTAGATATGGCCATCTCCAAGAAAAGGATTTGTAGGAAAGAAAGAATAAATCACTGTAAATGGGCTGAAATCTTGACAAATTGCAAACATTGAGTACCTGTTATTCATGTTTGCACAACACGACCAGTCGCAGCCTCAGGTGGCACACTTGCACACCGCCCCAAAACAGACTAGACACAAAACCACTAAGAGCTCCAGTCAGATTTTATTCATTGGTAAAAGTGTCCAGTTCTTGGCCAAAATTAGTTGCAATAGAGTACTGCAGGGATGATGTATTTCTGTATGCCAAAGCCTGGAAATAAGCATTTTAGAATCGTTCCAAAGTCAAAATAAGGTCTGTGGTTAAGATATTTTACATTTTTAACATAAAATACATCAATAAAACCCCCTTGTGTGTGTGTGTAGGTGTGTGTTTTTTAGCTTTTACTTGTCTTGGTTGCTAACAAGTGTCTAAATGGGAATACAGAGGTTGTTGGACATTACACATCATCTCAATGACTCACTAGTTCCCTTTCACAGCCTCATTTTGTCCACAGTTTGTATATAATCGGGATCTTACAAACTATTCTAACTCAAACTTTTAGGGAAAATGTTTTTATATAAAGTTGTCAGAAGATTAATGGTGGTGTTGCTTTTACATTTACAGTAGCTTTTTACCTCTGGTTATTGTTTTTAGGCTTCATATTTCTAGCATGTTGCATGCTAAGTTTAGGGCAGATTGGACATACTTGAGTCACAGTAACGTTCTGTTTCATTGCATTAATAACACGCTTTAGCACTTAGTTAAGTGTTGCTAGAATGTTTTAGTGCATTTCTAGCATGTTGCTAGCCTATTTAACACTTGCTGACACTTTTTAATATGTTGTTAGGAGTCCATAGCAGTGTTAAACATGTCAGTTCCTGTTGCCAGCAGGTGGCCCTATGACTATAATTGAATATGGGCATGGGCATGTGTCAGGATAGGACTCTTATCAAACGTGTGAAGTTTGGGGCAGATTGGACATTGTTTTCCTGAGTTACAGCAACTTCATGGCGAAACATCGAAATATGTCAGGCCACCAGGGTCACGCCCTTCGACAAAACTCAAGATCTACGAAATTTAGCATCACAAAGGCCTCATACTCACCAACTTTAAAGATTATCTGATTAAAATTCAAGGAGGAGGTCATTAAAGTATGAAAATGTCTAAAAAAATGTCTAAAATGTGGTTTTATAGCTTGGACCTGGATGCTGCCCCAGGGACTCAGGTGCTTAGTGCTTAGCTGACAACAGGCTGACACTCAGGCATTTGTAAGTCCAACGATTTGGGGATTCTCGTTTCCAAAGCATCATCAATGTGTAACCCCTTACACCCGGGTCGAACTCAACCCGCTCCGAGCGGGCCTCGAACCCGGGTCTCCGGCATGAGAGTCTGGCGCTCTAACAAGGAGGCTAAAGACTGCAGCCTCTAGCGTCTGTCGCTCAGAGCGCCTATTGAGATCGGGGAGTGAGGTTTACTTGCACAGCAACTACTAGCTGGCCTCCGTTACAAATGCATCATCTCGTTCCCTTGAAAGGGAACGTCTCAGGTTATGTATGTAACTATAGTTCTCTGAGAAAGGGAGCGAGAAGATGCGTTGCCCTGCCATACTTCCTGCATCCCTGTGATCGATGTGCTTGTGCAAATTTTGAAGTTAATGCCGGTTGCACCGGATGTGCATTTATCTCTTCCTGGTCATGATGTCACCTGCCCGTGACGCTCATTCTTTTCTTTGGACTAGTTGACATAGATGCTTCACATGCATTCGCACTGGAAGCGTTCCCAAAGCGTCATCAACGCATCATCTCTTTCCCTTTCTCAGGGAACTATGGTTACAAACGTAACCTGAGACGTTCTCTATAAGGCGCATTAGCACCCACCCCCTTGTTTCTGGAAGTATTTTTCCATAAATTTTTCCCATAGGGTCAAAAGTCTTTGTTAAAGAGTTATGAGCCATTAAGAAAACCAGCCAGCTACGAGGTACATTTTTTTTGAAAATCGGACAAAAAGACAGAAGTACAAGATTTTGTACTTAACTACTTTAGTGAGAGAAAGAACTTTAAGAAGCATTGCGAACAGCTTAATTGAATTAATAAAGATGGAGAAATCTAAAACTACTGATTTACAAATGTTGATTATAAATATATAAACTTAAAGGGGGGATTGACTGCGATTTCACTTTTTTTCATTTTAAATAGTGTGTAATATTGCTGTTGGTGCATGAACAGTATCTGCAAAGTTGCAGCGCTGAAAGTTTAGTGTAAGCAGAGATATCGACTTTTAAAATCAGGAAGTATAATTGCCTACAAAAACCACTCGATTGGGACTACAGCTGGGTTTTAGACGTCACTAACCAATAAATTTGCATCAACCCCTCCCTCCGGAATATGCAAAAAAGGGCATGCGCAAATTTCTGCGGCACGTCGAGTGTGTTGTGTATGTGTGTTCACCAGCTGTCAAGTCTTCTGTGTTCCGGCTTCAGTATGGACGCTGTACTTCGTCAACAATGGACACAATTTATGTTTGATTATGTTCCTGAAAGTGACGATCGTAATTTAGCTCTCTGTGCTGCGCATTTACGGAAGACAGCTTCCAGAATCTCCAAGAGTTCAACACCGGATTCAACAAGAAACTGTTACTAAAACATGAAGCAGTTCCAACAAACATGTACAAACATGAATTTTGTATAAATACTAATGTTGTAAATGTATTTTTCATGTATGCTTTATGACGTTATTTTCGATTTGATCAAGAACGTAAACTTGCCAACGCTGTTTGAGTATAACATTAGTAGCCAGTCAGTTGCTATTGCTGCCAGTCAGATGCTATTGTGTAAAATAAGCATGTATAAAGTAAAAAAAATGAAGCAAATTATCATTTAGAAACGTTTAGTAAGAGCCGTGTGTGGTGAAGTTCTGTTTGACTCTCTTCATCGCGGCTTTCTCGGTCTGATTCTGCCTCAAACTGAAACTGCAGTTCGACACATTTTTCTATCTGGACCGGAGCTCATGACGTGCACGTTTGGTTTCGGCCGTAAAGATAATGGGCGTTAACCTTCCGGACAACGTGAGCGACAGTTTAGCCAATCACAACACACCGGGCCAAACTAACCAATCTGAGCCCATTGCCTGTTTTGAGGGAGTGTTTTCATAGAATCAGGAAGTGAACCGGTCGTTCAGGGGACAGAGGAGAGCGCGGCTGACAATAAAGGTGAAGTTTATGAAAAATAAGACTTTTTAAAAAAGGTAAAACCACGAATACAGTGAACCCCCCTTTAAATATATATTTAATTTTATTGTAAAATATGCATAAATATCTACACTAATTTAAGTATTTTAAGAGTTTAGGAAGATTTACTAGATCTTATATGTGTTCGACATCGCCTGGATGTAAGTGATCGGCATGACACAATATAACATCACAACTACATGAAAAGACTGTTTACTGTTATAAAAAACTGATTTGTGAGCTTTAGAGGAACTAAAGGTGTGAGAATAAACACGAAACGCACATGATCGTTGTCATGCGGCATGCACTGCTTCAAGTTACCGGCATGCACTGCTTCAAGTCAGCCGCCGATCGATGTGCGCAGAGTTGCGTGAAGTCCAACAAGCCTCATGTCATTCGCAGAGCTTCATGGGAGTGGGCAGAGCTAATGAGGTATTTTAGCTAGTTTTGACTCTCTGATTGGTGTAATTTTCTGTACAGCATCATGGGTAATGTAGTTTTTCACCGGGAATTCCACTGTTAAACACGATTATTTTAAAAATACGCTAAAATAATGTGCAGATGCAAATACAATGGATTAACAACCTCATAGCTCACAGTATGTCTGTTTTTAAAGTTTTATAAAATCTTGTTAAAAAATGAAGAAGAGTTTTGACTTCCGGACTGTTGCATTCGATTGGATCAGATTTAAAGCTGATAATCAAAAGTCCGTCAACGTGATTAAACTTCATTGAGTTCCACGGTTCCACCTCACATTTTCCTCTAAAATGTGTTTTTTTTCAGTTCTTCAAAGTTATTGCTCTTTACTGTCATTAAGTGTGACACAGTTGGCTGTAGGCCTATAATTAGATGACATTTATTTACAGTTTATTATACAGACCGTTATCATTAAAGAGATATTTACAATATTTAGGCATTTTTAACATGTAGATTAAATTAAGCTTGGCATGACATCTTTCAAGCAGAACCAAAAGTTTAACGATCATTACAGAATGATTAGTATTTAAATACCAGCCCATATGAACTAATGTTAATAAATAGCTATAAGGTGTCACTTGATCAAGTGCAATCGACAATATCCAACAAAAAACTGGCATTACAGTACAAATCTACCAGGCCGCTGTGCCATCAGGGCGCTCATTGAAAACGAAGGAGCGGGACCTTCTCCTGGTCATAGTTCGTGGGCCTGTCCTCTTGGTTAGGGTCAAGTATATGTCGGAGGTGAGGAATCGTGGGTAGCAGTCTCTTTTCATCAAGCTGTAGATTTTATCTTGTGCTACATTAAAGCAGGACGTAGTCGGCTGGAGGATGTTCTTCTCAATGGCGGCCTTGGTTGAGTGGTCGAATGTTGATCTGAGGGGTAAAGTGCAAAACTTAAAACATGAGGCCATCTAAAATTCTATTTGTAGGTATTGTGCACTGTGATGAAAGACAACATATTTACAATTATGCAAGAATTTTTGTGGGGCAACTATGATTTCGCCATATGGCTGATCTGTGTTTTCTTCTGCTTTTTGAAAATGCTATGAGCAGGAGATTCGCCACAATTGTCTTTCAATGTTTTAGGGTTTTTTTCATGTGAAAAAAAGTCTACTGTAAAACTGAAAATCTGGATTTCAAATTTTTTTTTAAATGTAAATGTAACTAAACCTGGAAATAGACAATTTTTTTGTATTCTAAAAACAAAACAAATATAAGGTTTTATTGTAAAAAAAGAAAAAAAAGAAAAGATGTTAAATATGCATTTTTTCTAAGTATTTTTTAAAGTATTTTAATAAGTACAAGTATTTTATAGTTTAATAAGTATTTTTTGAAGGCACATGATGCTCAGCAATTCTGAAAAGTCTGCTGAAAAATCCGTAACACTTTACAATACGGGTGCACTAATATGCATCATTTCATGCTTAACTAATGCACAGATAATCATGAGTTAATGTATAACTAATGAAGAACTAAACCATTAATTAATGATTACTGCATCAGCAACTAATAAAGAGTCTATATGATAAATAGATTAAGTAATACATGAATTACTATTAATTCAATGTGTCATTGTGTATTAATTTCTTAATAACATATTTTATTAACTAATAGTGTAAATTAATGTGTTAATTAAGACAATTAGTCAAAGCTATGCACTTCAATTTCCAGTTGTCTGCTTAAATTAATCATTAGCTAATGATTTGCAAAGGTATCATTAGGTTATGACTTTACTTGTTGGGGCACATCATTATTAACTAGTCATTTAGTAATTGTAGTAATTTGCACATGAATTTGCACCAACATTGAAGTAATTAATCATGTATTAATGCATATTAGTGTGCCTGTCATATTGTCTGGAAGTTGAAATACAAGGCTTTGGCTCATTCTGGTAATTAACATAATAATTTACACTATTAGTTAAAAAAATAGTTCTTATGGAATTAATCCACAATTACATATTTAATTAAAATGAACTAATGTTTTATTAGATAAATTAATCTATGAACTAATGCATTAAACTTACAGAATCTTAATTCGTTCCTAATGTGGTAATAATTAATGAATAGCTTAGATAATCATTAGTTACACATTAATTCAGTATTATCTGTGCATTAGTTAAGCATAAATTAATGCTTATTAGTGCACCCGTATTGTAAATTGTTACACCCGTATTTGTTAAATTGTAATGACTGTAAAAATAAATAAAAAACAGTGACTGAACATTATCTGAGTCATAAGATATAATTAGTATTAATAAGTAATAATAATAGCAATAATATCTTATTAAATATTTTATCAATTAATCAGACTCATTCTCCCTCTTTTGTCCAGGCCACAGTTACTTCTTAAAAAGCATTTCTCCAAAAGAACTATACATCAGACTAACACACGTGTCTGTTGAAAAGCACTTCAGTGGTAAATTCTCTTAGATCTTCATATAGGGCTTTGGAAGCTAATTTTATGTAGCCACCGCTCCTCATTTATGATACAATATTAATGTTTTCCTTTCCCAGCACTGATAAGAAAAAGTTGGCTTGTAGCAGTGCTACATTTCAGTATTTCAGTTGTTTATTCGATGTCATTTTGGTCAGACAAGAGCGAGTGGTCCCACTGCCTCATTTTCACTTCTCAGTTTTTCAGAGTCTATTTTCTCAGCTGTGTGGGTGTCTGAGGGGGAGTTTGCAGCCAAAAGCAGGAAAACCACACGGTCACATATCTGCCCCCAGTCATGCGGCCGGGGGCCGACAATGGCCTCTGCACAAACACAATGGTAGGTCTCTGATGCAGCGATGCACTACACCGCAGATATCATTTAACACAGTCTTGTTTGTTTTTATTATGACCCCCCCATTGAGATTACCCAAAGCACTGCTAACAGCAATGTGTTGTCGTTCGTCACCAGCAAGAAGGTGTTTTCCAAAATGGCATTGGTTTAATTGTTGTGAGGTCTGTTAAATGTGTTGTAGTGTCTTATATAAGTTGACTCAAAAGAGAAATTTCTTAAGAATTGGAACATCGTGCACAAGTTGCATTGTTGCACTTATGATACTTTTGCAGCTTGAACACTATGTTCTCTTTTTATTTTAATTGTACTAAAGGGAGTTTCACAGTGATGCCATGGAAGAACCATTTTTTGGTTCCTCAAAGAACATTTGTTCTCAGTGTGAAGAACATTTATTAATCTAAGGAACCTTTTTTCCATTATAAAGAACCCTTTGTAGAATGGAAAGGTCCATGGATGTTAAAGGTTCTTCATGGAACCATCAATTCAAGTAAAGAGCCTTTATTTATAAGAGTCTATGGAAAGAGAGACCAGGACATTCTTCTTCAAAAAATCTCCTTTTGTGTTCCACAGAAGCATTGATGTTTGGAATGACATGGTTTTCTAAAGTTTCTTTTCCACTAGGAATTTTTGGAATTGTATTTTCAATAAAAAGTCAGCTGGACAAAATTCACAGGTACAGTACATGTACAACCCACTAGTTTAAAGATCGTACTGTTCATGATGCAAATGTGTGCGTACCTCTTTGGGGGCTTCTTTATCGATGAAAATAGCGTGTATCTGTTTGGCTTTAGTCTTCAGTTTGGTTGCAGACTCAGTGGTTTTGAAGTCTTCACAGGCTAACCAAAACTCAATGTTCTCCTCACTGAACTCAGTGCGCAGGAATCACGTGAAGACTTCAACCCCATCTGAAACAAGATGCAATAAAATATTCATTGCAAAATGCATGATTACACTTATATACACACACACACACACACACACACACACAGGCGTGCATGCACGCTAATGGACTACTGACATAAAGTGTTATCAACCAAAGTGTTAAATTGCGGTTTCTCCTTATTATTTAACCCATTTGTGCCCACATTTTTCTGAATGGTTTCATGCATATAGTCGTGTTAATAATGTCCTATGTGAACATGTTCTGCATTTAATTTCCCCAGTTATTATTTTTTTTTTCGAAAATCGTATTTGAATGTGCGGCAACTATAGTTGCCAATTAGGCAAATACGTATGTTGTATGCACCCCCTCAATGTTAAATATGAATAGGAGGAGAACATTTGGCATCTATCTCAAAACAACTGCTTTCAACAGATCAATCTTTATTCATAAACAAATTTATTGGGTATTAAAGTCGAAATACGTTTGATGCGAACCCAAAAAAGCGTAATCTAGCTTATAATCTCTTGAATATGAAACCACAACAAACAACAAATCCATTTGTCTTAAACCTTGTGCGCTGTTTGGGGTCTTTTTGACCCACATTTCTAAGTTTCATTTATGGGGATAACATGGATAATTTGACATGGTTTAGTGTAAGATTTTTGCCCATCTTTTGGAAAATGCTGTTTTCAAAGTAACAAATTATCACTTTAACCAGTAGATGGCTGCAGCTCCACTATTTGCTATTTGACTAAATGAAAGACATATTTTCACATGTTTTTCTAGTTGTATTCATATCTAAATATTATGAAATCACAATTATAACAATAAAAGTTACTTTTTCTCAAAGTTTAGGCATTTTTTTGTACTGGAAAAAAATTGTTTTTCAATAGTGTTATATTATGATTAGAATCAAATTATTTTGGTCAATGGACAAAATTCATCCTCAAAATCAGAAAGAACTCACATAGAAAGAAATGAAGTGGCACACTTCACACAATTTTTAGAATTATATGAAAAACAGATGTCTTAAATAAATGATAAACTCTAAAGAATCTAACTTTTCTCTTTGTTACATCCTGTTCAGGTTTGATTCTAATCATAATGTAACATTATTGAAAAACAGATTTTTTTTCAGTACAAAAAAACTGCTAAACTTTGACAAAAAGTAACTTTTATTGCTATAATTATGATTTCATAATATGAAGATATGCATATATCAAAAATGTAATTTGTTAAAAAATTTAACAAATTACATTTGTACAGAATTTGTTTCACTGAGGATTGTTTTGTAAACAAGACTGGATTTGCAGACTGATTAAGAGTAAAGATGCTAAGAGTTAACGGTGCTGTGCGGTGCAGGAATTGTCCAACACACGGACTCTGGGTCGAACATGTATGGGCGAATCATTGTTGAGACTTGCAACAATACATTCACAGACATTGCTGTAAGCAAGTAAGACATGCTGCTGCACATATAACATACATGATATAACCACCCACAGCAGATCTATACAGGTGGAGCTGGGGAAGGTGTGGGGTTTCTGAAAGCTCACTGCAGGTGGTCAAACTTTAGACTAGAGTCCAATTCTCACAGTTAACTAACTGTTAAAGGGGGGGTTGACTGCGATTTCATTTTAAATAGTGTGTAATGTTGCTGTTGGTGCATGAACAGTATCTGCAAAGTTGCAGCGCTGAAAGTTCAGTGTAAGCAGAGATATCGTCTTTTAAAAATCAGGAAGTATAATTGCCTACAAAAACGACTCGATTGGGACTACAGCTTGGTTATGGTACGTCACTAACCTACACATTTGCATCAACCACTCCCTCCGGAATATGCAGAAAATGGCAGAAAACACTGCTGTCAATCAACAACCGCGGGAGGGGCGTGCGACCGTGTGACGTCACACGGTCGAAACGGCTCGAATTTGAGACAGGGGAAAACATATAAGGAGATTAAAACAAAACCACTCGACGGATTTTTATCATTAAATGATGGTTGTGTACAGGCACTGACAACACACATTGCAGTACAATCAATTTGTAAAAGTGCATGTACCATTATATGACTCCTTTAAATGTATTTGCATGTATAATTCAAGACGTAGCCTTGTGTTTTTTTTTTCAAATGCCAGCGCCTTTATAGCCACTACTAGTTAGACTATGCTATTTTGTGTCTACGACAAACGCGTACAAACATTATGGACCTGAATTTTCTATAAGTACTAATGTTGTAAATGTATTTTTCATGTATATGCTTTATGACGTTATTTTCGATTTGATCAAGAACATAAACATGCCAACGCTGTTTGAGTATAACATTAGTAGCCAGTCAGTTGCTATTGTTGCCAGTCAGATGCTATTGTGTGAAACAAACGTGTATAAAGTTAAGAAATGTAGCAAATTATCATTCAGAAACGTTTAGTAAGAGCCGTGTGTGGTGAGGCTTTCTCGGTCTGATTCTGCCTGAAACTGATACTGCAGTTCGGCACATATTTACATCTGGACCGGAGCTCATGACATGCCCGTAAAGGTAATGGGCGCTAATCTCCGGACAACGTGAGTGACAGTTTAGCCAATCACAACACACCGGCCCAAACTAACCAATCTGAGCCCACAACGTGTTTCTGAGGGAGTGTTTTCATAGAATCAGGAAGTGAACCGCTCGTTCAGGGGACAGAGGAGAGCCTCCAAGTTAAAGTGTTACCCTGCAGACTGCTAACAGAAACACTACCAGTATTTAAATGTTGAGCCGCAGCTCATTGGCCGTTGCGTGTGTTTAATCAAACTATTCATTGGTTAGAATCACATGGACACTAGAAAGAACACTATGTTCTCACAAGCAGGTTTTCGCATAATGTGGTTACAATGGGATGCACACTACTTTACTTTATTTCTTCTTTAACACAGTATGACAGTGAGAAGCATTGAACCACAGTACAATGCTAAGATGAGGTGATCGTACCTGAGTGACTCAGCAACTCCTCAAATGAATCACTCCATGTCATTGCCACGTCCGGCGCAATGCTGTTAAAAATCACCAAATTAGTAAAGTGGTTTAGTAAAAGAAAAGTGCTTCATTATGAGTATTGTCACATCTGAATCAAATCTGAGTGACTTGATTAATGAAAATACTGAATCAATGTGTAAACATCATAAAGGCTTACTGGTTAGGTTTAGCTGGTGGCTTCTTATCGGGACTGACATTTTCATGTGACCCAGACTTTGCCAGAAGAAGACTGAGTCGAAATTTTTTATTCCTGCAAGTAGAGAAAGCAAAATATATCAGAATCTATCTGTGTTTCATCTCTATCTGTCTGTCTGTCTACAACAAACCCAAATTCACGATATTAGGAAGTAAGTAAATTAGGTTAAGGTATTATTTTGCATTGTGCATAAATGTATACATATGCAATTAGACACCGCATACTTCCACCAGGAACGTGCTAAACGAAGATTTGTGCCAACATGACAGCTATAAGGGGAAGTGTTACCACAGTGCTATAGCACAAAATTCAGTCTGATCAACAGCTAAGAAAAATCGTGAATTAAAAGAGTAAATAAGAGTTCTGGCAAAGCATACAACAGACAAACAAAATGTCTATTGCTTGTACACTGTAAAAAATATTTGTAATCACATCATTTTTTTCTTTTGTCAAATCAACTTAAATCATTGATGTAGTTCAGAATCAGATAACACAATATGTTGAGTTTCTGATGATTAAATCAATCTCCTTCATTGTATTAACTCAATTTTTCCATTTCAATGAACTTAAAAATTTAAGGCAACCAGGTTACGTAATTTTTTTAAGTTAAACCAACAATATTTTTTTACAGTGTATACATGACTCATATGGCTTTACATGCATTTCTAGTTATAGCAATATTTTACTGTTTTTTTCTGACTTTAACATGTTTTCATCTCAGCCAAAAAAAAAAAGGGTTTTAGACAGAGCTATGGTTCAGATATTACCACAAATACCCTTAATGTAATCTTTAATTATAAAACAACGTACATAAGTCTAACATGTAAAGTAGACACACCAACAGGTGTATTTTACACTTGACTACAATCTTTAGTCTTGGACGATATTCTCTCACCTTTTTCCCTCTATACATTCCAAAAGAGCGAAAATAACAATAATAAAAGACACATAGATTCGTGTTTGCTCACAACGAGCTCCAGAAATAAAGGAAGTCACACACAACAAAGAGAAACCTACCCAAACTTAATTTCAATGTACTTGCTGAAAGAATGTTAAAAAAAAACCCAGAGGGTGAATGTGCAAGATAACATCTCTCCCTTTCAATGCTTTCGGTGTTAATTTGAGAAAAGTGTAGGGAAAAAAAACACTGTACCTCGAGTGGTTCTCTTTCATTTCGCAGGCAAGCAGCTCGTCCTCACTGAGCATTTTGAAATATGCTTCCTCCTTGGGGGCCGAGAAGTTGAACTGAGGAAACAGAAACACAAAAATCTTCATGCTCTTCCCTCTAGTTGACACTCATAGATCAACACAGCAGGTCCTCGGTTTAGTGTAAACTACCAAAAAACTGAAGCTCATATTTATGTGTTAAGTGTGTTAAGAGGTCATTTCCCATACCTGTCAAGATGACATCCTGTCAGGGAAACTACCAGCAGTTTATTGTAATTTCTCTCAAGTTTCCTTGCTGTAGTATATCCATTTGCTGGTAAAGTTTACGTATTGTTTTTGTTTATTTTCAGGCACATGCTTTGGTAAAGTTACTTAAATACGTCCTAAGCAAAAGCAGGATGGTGGGCTGTGTCAGGATGGAAGACACTGAGGGCTGTTTTAGAATTTGTAATAAATCAGCATACTTCATCACAGCCGCCATTATTCACGGCTTACTGCCTATGTATTGCAGACACAAGGATTGGTGTAGTAAATTTTTTTACTATTATTAATAATGTCTGAAAACAATCGTAGTTAAAGTATTTTTCCTGTTCTTCGAAAAGCATTATATTTTTGTTAGTTGCAAAAAGTGAAATGTGACAAATTTTTAAGGTAACGCTTTATTTGAAGGGGTGTGCATAAGACTGACATGACACTGTCATAAACATGACATAACACCAGTCATGAACTTGAAGGAGTCTTTATGAATGTTTATGACTTTTGTCATTAAGTGTCATTTGGTAAATTATGACACTTTTAATGCAAAGTTGACATTGTTTAAAATGTCTTTGTAATGACAATTTGACATTAACAAAGACAAACAATGACAACTTGGCAATAACCAAGAAATCATAACCTGTCAACCTGACCTCTTTATAACTATGTGTTCCACTTTACTTGTGGTAAGGGGAATTTTTAATGACATTGTTGTTAAAGCATTTGACAGTGTAATAACCCTTAATGACATCTATATAACTACTCCAACGTAATCCACTTTACTGGAGGACAAGTAAAATATTCATGACACAGTTATAATGGTGTCATGACGGCCAAAGTCAAAACCAACCACATATGAACAGGGTATAATGTAATGTTAATGCAAAGCTAAATAACTTCTTTAAGTTTGATAATTAGACCTGTTATGACATATTTGTGACAGGTTGACAGTTTATGATTTCTTGGTTAATGTCAAGTTGTCATTAAGACATTTTTGTCTTTGTTAAAGGTGCCCTAGAATGTGAAATTGAATTTATGTTGGCATAGTTAAATAACAAGAGTTCAGTACATGGACATGACATACAGTGAGTCTCAAACAGTGAGTCTCATTTTTGAAAAACACCCCTGAAAAACAGGCGAATCTCCACATAATACCGACTGTTGCGCAACAGTCGGGATCATTAATATGTACGACCCCTAACATTTGCATATGCCAGCCCATGTTCAATGAAAGACGAGACGGAGCTGCGCAGCCGAAGCATGGCAGTTGATCAGTCTTCGGATGTACACATGAATACAAAAGTATATTTTAGTTCCTTCTTCCGAGCCTCTGAAGAAACAATGGATTCATTTTATTTTCTCTGGAAATTTTCAAACATTTCACAGACGACTGTTTCCTCAACTTGCCAAGAGCTGGCCTCGGATCGAGCTGATGTGTTATTGTCCAAGTTCAGACAGGTAATCTTTCACTTTAAAATCATTCAATACTGTTTATGCATCAGTAAGTCAGGCCAGTGACAAAAAATATCAACTTCACATCGTTTCTTTTAGTAGGATGAAAAAAAAACTTATTTAAGTTGTGAATTATATACAGAAAGAAAGCGATCAAAGAACAATCACAGCGCGAGTTTATCTGGACACTTGCCAAACTCGTTATGAATTCAATGACGCACGTTACACTGCACAACAAAGCTCTTACTGTATTTACATGATCGTGTAATGACTCTGGGCGGGTCTGATTGAGGGGAATTTGCATATCATAATTAATAATTCATAATTAATAATTATTCATACAGATTTGGATCAGCCCGGTCTTACATGTTAATAAATCCCTCGATGAGGGCTTTCTGTTAACTTTACTTATATGTATACATGTGTATCTCTGCAATTAACCACAAATTAATTGTAACAGATTGCACAGACCACGTCTTACAAGACAAGTAAAATTAATTAGCTCAATTAATTTATAGAGCAGGGAAAACTTAATTCTCTGGCCAGAAGAATTCAGCATTCCAACTCCATAAAACATACCCTT
>JAQIUQ010007083.1:0-125902 GCA_030378365.1 Hybognathus amarus
TTCCAAATTTGATATTTGATACGTTAGTATCATACGATTATTTATGCAAATTGTAAGTGCTGTGTAAATGCATTACAAGTGCTCCTACAAAATATAAGTGTAGAGCCATGTGTTTTAATTATAGGCCTACTTGGCTTTTAGTGTTTTCGTTTGTATTATGTATAAAGTAAAAATAAGGTAGCCTAAGGTCCGTGTAACTCTTCACAATTCAATTTTCAGACCATAAAATGCAAATGAAAAATGGAAACCAGACATTCATTTTTCTTGTTTTTCCAGTTACATTATCAATGTATAGTTACTTTTTTCTCCTGTTTTTCAATTTTACTTGCGCTAAATTGTGACTTCAGAAACAAACATTTGGATAAATGAAATCTAAATGCTTTTTTAATTTTCGTCTTGTAATTTGCCAGGTACCATTAGCACGGGGGCGTGGCCGTTTAATATTATTTCATTGATGCAACTGCTTTATTTACACTGCATGCACGTTGAGGGAGAAGTTTAAAAAGTGGAACTTGTTTATTTTTAATGATGAATACCATCCGGAACAGTGTCAATAAAGTAAAATCAAAGTCGTGTGAAATACTCTTTCCTACATTGAATAAACTAAATACAAAAATAAAAAACATGAAAAGACAAACAAAGCAGTGACAAACTAAAGTTAAACAAAAATGTGAAAATGTTTACATATAGATACACATTTAGCAGCTTTGTGATGATCACATGTAGGCTATACATAGTACCCACATGACGTCACGACATACGGGCATTTGCCGACCCCGGCGCCATTGCTGCGTGCAAAACAGATTAGAAGAAACAATACGAGTTGAACGAAGTGAAATGAGTTTCGTGCTATATAGTGAAAATGTTCATCCCCTGCTGGGTCAATTGATGATAAAATCGTGCCGGAGGTTCAGATAAATCGGGAGTTTACACTATACCCGTCATTACTCCATGGATGTGAGAAGACTAAGCTTTTGTCCGAGCAACGACGGAGATTATGGCTGGCGAGGATAAACAGGAAAGAAACTCACTCAAAACACGCAAGAATTTGTTTGACAAAAGCACAATGTTGTGTTTTAATGCGAGTGTAAACAAATATAAGTTAACACATTGCAGTTTGAAAAATGTCCTGTATGAACAAAATGACGAGGTATTAAAAACACAAAACAACCTTGTTTCCACTGTTTGATCTCACATTCTAGCATTGCGATCTCAGATTATGTCCCTATACCCGCGTATAATGTAGTTCCGCATTACATTAATTAAATTGCACGCGAGTTATTTATTTTTATATTCATGCACCAAACCATGACGCCCGCAAGTACATGCATATCACAGAAAGCACCGGTGACTGTTTTAAGGGGAACATGAATTAAGTTGTGCAGGCTATGGCTTTTTATCAGGCAGATTAGCATCATGCCTCTTCGCTATTATAAGTTACTTTTCCATTGATTGCACTTGAGCAAACGTCACCGAACCAACCCCACGTCAATCTGATCGTACGCCTCCAGTGATTTCCAGACTCGGAATTGCTCACAATGTGAAAAACTCCTCATCAATACCAGATAATGGTAACTTACACATGAAAATACTGTGTCTGAGGCAAAGCTGCATAATCATTGCATCCACACCATTTATGAATGAAATTTTCGCATTGTACCTCTCTCTGTCTTTTTTTTAATAGACTCTTTATAATATATATTCACTTTGTCTTTTCATGATTTGCATAATAATATAAACAGAAATAAATATTTGTTTGTAAAACGACATTCTCTCTGATAAAACTTTGTAAAAACCTATGGTAAACACAGCGGTTTTGCCCTCAAAGATTGCGTCTCCGGGGAGGTCACGTGACATTAATTCGCCTGTGGGAACTATGTATAGGATAGGCTAACGTTAGATAACCCTCTTTATTCTATATCTAGATTTATGAAACATTGTTATTCTAGTGTAGCCTATAAAGACATCGTTATATTGTTGTGTGAGATTTAAAAAAAAAAAAACTCAGGACAGGTTAATCACTTTTGGGGGCTGGTGTCACGGAGTATAAAAATGTGAGTGGTTTGTTTGCGTCAGGTATGCGTCACAGTGGGTCCTGCTCATTGTAAACTCAAGGTGGCGAGTAATGGTAATAGTGTTGGGTTTGATTGAGATGTGTACGTTAGCATGTTTGTGGCTGGCAGGAGAGTTGAATAAATCCTCTGGTTTTCTCTCTGGTGTGCACTGGCCCTTGCGATAGCTGCCAGGTAAGTTTCCATATTTTAAACGAGTTTTCTTGGTTAACGGGAGACTGAATTGCTTAATGTATGTTTTCAGTTTGTTTCCTAAGGGGCTGCATATTCTCATAAGGTGAGTGAAGATGAGTAGTTCAGTGCTGCAAATCTCCTGGGGTATGTATGATTTTAAGTTAATTTAGTTTGTTTTTAAAGCCCTATAGAGTGCCGAAGTTACGACGTCACTCTGTAGGCCAAACCGCGGAAGTGAGCTAGCATTTTAGCATTACGGTTCCCTCGCTCTATAAAGCCTATGGGGTTTTTGAATGGGTTTTTGCTAAATCGCCTGAAATAAGGTCTGTGGTGAACAGAGCCTCTAAATATTTTCACGTTTTGATCTATGACATAGAACACACAGTTATAACCTGCTTGGGGTTTGTTTGGAGTTTGTCTATGATCTTAATCCCGTGCGAATCGGCCATATGTCTGTAATTTGTAAAGTAAAAATTCCCCCGCAAATTACCTACGTTACTATATTCGCCGAACACCGAGGTCCTGTGATAATATTAGTCCCGTGCGAATCGACATCTCTGTGATTTGGCCGGATCGTATATAATTTTTTCAAGGTTTTTGTTTCATCTGCGCCTTTTTATCCAGCCTATTTTGAGTTCCGTCTAAACTGAGTTAATTTTTTTTTTCTGAGTAAAAGTGTTTGTTGCTTTGGTTTATGTACTTTTGTTTTACAAGTGTAAAATCTGTTGTATGTGAGTAGTTTGTGTTTTCTTTTTTATTGGATCACTGAACGGGAGGGGTTGGCTGTGGTTATAATTTCTAAATCTTCCTCTTTGTTCAAGGGGAGGTCTTCAGAGCGACTGAAGAGAGCAAAATCATGTTCAGTCGTTACCTTTGACCTTCATCCAAACAGACAAACTTATTTACAATCCAGGACAAACAGGTGAGCTGTGAATGACCCTTGGATGAAGCTATCATCTTCAAATGCATTATGCAATATATGTGAGTTTGTTGGTGTCTTTGCAGTTAATTTCAGAGTTGTCTCCATGGATCCCAAATTTGTGCCTTTTGATCAAATGGTAAGACCAATCAAACAAAATGCAGCTTTTTGCACTTTTCTTTCTTTGCAGATTTTCTCTGAGCTGTTAATTTGTTTTAATAGGACAAAGATAATAACCGGATTGGTCAGTGGACAAATGTTTCCTCAACGGAGCTGATATTGAACCCAGAGGCTCAGATGGGGATGTACACCCTAAAGGCTTTTATTGCTGACCGAGAAGTCTCCCAAGTTTTTGAGGTGAAAAAATACGGTAAGTTGTTCTGTATGTGCAGTTCAATGACAGATCTGAGGCCTTAACCTAAAGCGCTTTGTTTCTGGTTTAGTTTTGCCCAAGTCTGATGTGACTAAACACACCGCAGACCTACAGCGTTGCAGTTATGGGACTGAAAGTTGAGTCCTGTGGCAAGTGAATGATGCTTTATTTTCTTGTCTTGTGGTTGGTCAGTTCTTTATTTTGTTCTGATGTTTCCCAGTTTGTCCGTTCCAGTTGTCTGTCAGCGTCAATATGGCTCCAGCAGTGCAGATTCTGGTTGCTACAGCGTTCTTCCCGGTGAGAATTTAGTTGCTGCTAATGTGCCGTTTGACACTGATATGTGTTTCCAGAACCATGTACTGAATGATGTGGCTATTTTTCAATTTGGGATTGTTGGTTGTGTGTGTCCTACAGCGTGTTGGTCCTTGTTCCAGGTATCTCTGCAGTTTTCTCCAGCTGTTCCTGCGGAGGGAAATGTTCTGATGGTTCCTGCTCAAGCAGGATCTCTGTGTAGCCTCAGTGCTGTAGATTCATTCATTAAAAACCAACACATTATGACTTTAGTCTTCTTTTTAGGTCTTCTATTTATGATCTTTTAATGTGACGGAAGGAAGGACGGACGGACGGAAGTAAGATATTTTGTTTCGGAGGCCGGAGGACTGGAGGCCGGAGGACTGGAGGCCGGAGGACTGGAGGCCGGAGGACTGGAGGCCGGAGGACTGGAGGCCGGAGGTAAAAAAAAAAATATTTTTTTAAAATTAAATAAAAATATCCATCCATCCATCCATCCATCCATCCATCCATCCATCCATCCATCCATCCATCCATCCATCCATCCATCCATCCATCCATCCATCCATCCATCCATCCATCCATCCATCCATCCATCCATCCATCCATCCATCCATCCATCCATCCATCCATCCATCCATCCATCCATCCATCCATCCATCCATCCATCCATCCATCCATCCATCCATCCATCCATCCATCCATCCATCCATCCATCCATCCATCCATCCATCCATCCATCCATCCATCCATCCATCCATCCATCCATCCATCCATCCATCCATCCATCCATCCATCCATCCATCCATCCATCCATCCATCCATCCATCCATCCATCCATCCATCCATCCATCCATCCATCCATCCATCCATCCATTCCATCCATCCATCCATCCATCCATCCATCCATCCATCCATCCATCCATCCATCCATCCATCCATCCATCCATCCATCCATCCATCCATCCATCCATCCATCCATCCATCCATCCATCCATCCATCCATCCATCCATCCATCCATCCATCCATCCATCCATCCATCCATCCATCCATCCATCCATCCATCCATCCATCCATCCATCCATCCATCCATCCATCCATCCATCCATCCATCCATCCATCCATCCATCCATCCATCCATCCATCCATCCATCCATCCATCCATCCATCCATCCATCCATCCATCCATTCCATCCATCCATCCATCCATCCATCCATCCATCCATCCATCCATCCATCCATCCATCCATCCATCCATCCATCCATCCATCCATCCATCCATCCATCCATCCATCCATCCATCCATCCATCCATCCATCCATCCATCCATCCATCCATCCATCCATCCATCCATCCATCCATCCATCCATCCATCCATCCGTTTGAGGACCCATGGCGCCCGCCCTTGCTCCCCTTTCAGTGTGGCCTCGCGGCGGGCGCCATGGTCCCCATGGCGCCCGCCCTTGCTCCCCTTTCAGTGTGGCCTCGAGGCGGGCGCCATGGTCCCCATGGCGCCCGCCCTTGCTCCCCTTTTCAGTGTGGCCTCGGCGGCGGGCGCCATGGTCCCCATGGCGCCCGCCCTTGCTCCCCTTTCAGTGTGGCCTCGAGGCGGGCGCCATGGTCCCCATGGCGCCCGCCCTTGCTCCCCTTTTCAGTGTGGCCTCGGGGCGGGGCGCCATGCGTCCCCATGGCGCCCGCCCTTGCTCCCCTTTCAGTGTGGCCTCGGCGCGGGCGCAGTGGTCCCCATGGCGCCCGCCCTTGCTCCCCTTTCAGTGTGGCCTGGCAGAGGCGGACGCCATGGTCCCCATGGCCCCGCCCTTGCTCCCCTTTCAGTGTCGGCCTGGGCGGGCGCCATGAGCGTCCCCATGGCGCCCGCCCTTGCTCCCCTTTCAGTGTGGCCTCGCGCGGGCGCCATGGTCCCCATGGCGCCCGCCCTTGCTCCCCTTTCAGTGTGGCCTCGGGCGCGGCGCCATGGTCCCCATCAGCGCCCGCCCTTGCTCCCTTTCAGTGTGGCCTCGGCGCGGGCGCCATGGTCCCCATGGCGCCCGCCCTTGCTCCCCTTTCAGTGTGGCCTCTGGCAGGGCGCCATGGTCCCCAAAATGGAAATCGGAGATATACATCTTGGTCCGGCTTGAGCCAGGGATCGCAGTGATGCGAAAAATCGTGATTCTAGCTCAAACGTCTAGGAGTTATGCGCAATTTAGTACTTTTAGATTTTTAAATTTTTTTTTATATATTTTTTTTTTAAATAAAAAATATATATATATAGATATATATAAAATATATAGACCCCCCTGGGGGCCATGTGTAGGAGTGGGAGGAGTTGGATCTGGATCCGACTCCTCCCATGTGGAGGAGTGGGAGGAGTTGGATCTGGATCCAAAGCTTCCTCCCATGTGGAGGAGAGAAATCCACAGGGAGGAGTTGCGATCCAGATCCAACTCCTCCCTGTGGATTTCATGTTCTGCACACCACTTTACCATGGAAGCTTGTTTTTTTTTCTTGAAAATGGAAAAAAAATGTAAGCCCTCCAGTCTGCTTCTGTTTTTGTGCAAAAAAAAAACATAAGGGGTAACACTGTCTTTTTTTTTTTGTGCAAAAAAAAAAGTTTCTCCAATTTTCTTGAAACTCTGGATTCTGATAGAGGGCCATAGGACTTAGACCTGAGTGCAAAAATGGAGGTTTTAGACCCTTCCAGAGCTGAGATATTGAGATCCCACGTAGCATTTATGCCATTATAAATATCTCAATATCTCAGCTCCGGAAGGGTCTGAGCCTCATTTTTGCACTCAGAGTGTAAGTCACATGGCCCTCTCGTTCCTTTAAAAAAAAAAAAAAAAAACTGAACATGAACTAGTTCATTATCATCTGTGTGAACTGAACTTCGAGCTAGTTCTTTTTAAGGATGAACTGGCACAACACTGCTTACAATTGCTATATATGTCAGAGGTCGCACACCTCTGGAGCAACTAGGGGTTAAGTGTCTTGATCAGGGACACATTGGTGTCTCACAGTGGATTCGAACCCGGGTCTCTCATACCAAAGGCATGTGTCTTATCCACTGTGCCAGTATTTTATATGCTTTTTAAGCACTTAAAACTGCAGTTTTTTTCTTTTAAACATCAACATCTCATACATTCCCTACTCATGGGATAGAAGTGTCCATCATATGCGCACTTGATAGTCTCTGCAGAATTCATAGGTCATCCGGGTACTTTTTTGCCTACTCTTTTATGAGTACTGTGAATTCAGAGATACTTCTTCTGTCACTCTTTTTCACCTTCTATATAGCAGAGAAGCAGATGCAGACAAATTGCTTTTAGATGAAGCCATGGAGTTTTTTTTTTTTTTCTTGCCAGTCACCAGTTCATTTTGGGCTTTGAGGGTTGATGTTATGTAAAGCTGCTTGAAACAATGTGCATACAAATTACAATGTATTGTTACATCATGCTCAAAACTGGATGGTAAGCCCGAACTCGTAAAAAAAAGTTTTATTCATAAAAAAAAAGTCAAAAGGTCATGTATTGCCACACATTTAGCTGGACAAGAAAGTTCACTACTAAATATACTGTCAAACTTAGAACCAGAAACCTAAATTGATCAGTCCCACAAAAGCATAACAAATCCCACAGCATGTATCATCCTCAGTGATCTTTCATCTGGTCGTCCTCCTCCAGTCTGCGTGTCTCTCCCTTCAGGAAGTTGATGTTTTCTCTGGAGGCTTTCAGTCGCTCCTTCAGCTCTACGATCTCCAGGCTAGTCTTCTTCTTTGCCGCTTTTTCTCGTGTTCGTATTTCCAGCTCTGCAACTGCAACATGAAACACTGAATGTTTAGTTCACATGATTAGAACTGCGGACTCATTTTAATGTACAGTATGTTCAGGGTTTAATTATAGCCCATCCACTGAGCTGTTCAATAGGAGCTGCAAAGGTAAGTGAAGCACTCACACTCGGTCTCGTGTTTGTAAGCACCCAACGTCAGCTGTCTGGTGGTGTTCAGAAGTTGCTGCATCATGGCTGTCGGGTCTTGAAATATCTGCAAAAACACAGGTTTTAGGCTTTATGATTGTATTATTACTATAATGTCATGTTGTTGTGCTGTTCTGATCAAATTCACACCATCTCGTCGTAGAACTCGGACACGACTGTCTTCTTTGGCATGGCGCTGGAGTCTGACTGGAACAGCTTCAGCAGATGATACAGGGTGACCTGAAGAAAAAACACCACAACATCAAACCTTTGCTTTTTCTATTCATTTAATACGAAGGTACAGTAATGCAGGGAGTCCAGTAGAAATGTTTAAATAAAAACTGTACATTTTGGTAACACTTAATTTTACATGTAGTTTCTATAGTCAATCATGCATAGATACATGCAACTAACTCCTTACTTAAATTATATTGTAAGTACATGTAGTTAATTACTATTACTTCAATATTTCATATTTCTGTATTCCAAATTTGATATTTGATACATTAGTATCATACGATTATTTATGCAAATTGTAAGTGCTGTGTAAAATGCATCTACAAGTGCTCCTTCAAAAATATAAGTGTAGAGCCATGTGTTTTAATTATAGGCCTACTTGGCTTTTAGTGTTTGCGTTTGTATTATGTATAAAGTAAAAATAAGGTAGCCTAAGGTCCGTGTAACTCTTCACAATTCAATTTTCAGACCATAAAATGCAAATGAAAAATGGAAACCAGACATTCATTTTTCTTGTTTTTCCAGTTACATTATCAATGTATAGTTACTTTTTTCTCCTGTTTTTCAATTTTACTTGCGCTAAATTGTGACTTCAGAAACAAACATTTGGATAAATGAAATCTAAATGATTTTTTAATTTTCGTCTTGTAATTTGCCAGGTACCATTAGCACGGGGGCGTGGCCGTTTAATATTATTTCATTGATGCAACTGCTTTATTTACACTGCATGCACGTTGAGGAGAAGTTTAAAAGGTGGAACTTGTTTATTTTTAATGATGAATACCATCCGGAAATGACAGTGTCAATAAAGTAAAATCAAAGTCATGTGAAATACTATTTCCTACATTGAATAAACTAAATACAAAAATAAAAAAAAAAACATGAAAAGACAAACAAAGCAGTGACAAACTAAAGTTAAACAAAAATGTGAAAATGTTTACATATAGATACACATTTAGCAGCTTTGTGATGATCACATGTAGGCTATACATAGTACCCACATGACGTCACGACATACGGGCATTTGCCGACCCGGCGCCATTGCTGCGTGCAAAACAGATTAGAAGAAACAATACGAGTTGAACGAAGTGAAATGAGTTTCGTGCTATATAGTGAAAATGTTCATCCCCTGCTGGGTCAATGGATGATAAAATCGTGCCGGAGGTTCAGATAAATCGGGAGTTTACACTATACCCGTCATTACTCCATGGATGTGAGAAGACTAAGCTTTTGTCCGAACAACGACGGAGATTATGGCTGGCGAGGATAAACAGGAAAGAAACTCACTCAAAACACGCAAGAATTTGTTTGACAAAAGCACAATGTTGTGTTTTAATGCGAGTGTAAACAAATATAAGTTAACACATTGCAGTTTGAAAAATGTCCTGTATGAACAAAATGACGAGGTATTAAAAACACAAAACAACCTTGTTTCCACTGTTTGATCTCACATTCTAGCATTGCGATCTCAGATTATGTCCCTATACCCGCGTATAATGTAGTTCCGCATTACATTAATTAAATTGCACGCGAGTTATTTATTTTTATATTCATGCACCAAACCATGACGCCCGCAAGTACATGCATATCACAGAAAGCACCGGTGACTGTTTTAAGGGGAACATGAATTAAGTTGTGCAGGCTATGGCTTTTTATCAGGCAGATTAGCATCATGCCTCTTCGCTATTATAAGTTACTTTTCCATTGATTGCACTTGAGCAAACGTCACCGAACCAACCCCACGTCAATCTGATCGTACGCCTCCAGTGATTTCCAGACTCGGAATTGCTCACAATGTGAAAAACTCCTCATCAATACCAGATAATGGTAACTTACACATGAAAATACTGTGTCTGAGGCAAAGCTGCATAATCATTGCATCCACACCATTTATGAATGAAATTTTCGCATTGTACCTCTCTCTGTCTTTTTTTTAATAGACTCTTTATAATATATATTCACTTTGTCTTTTCATGATTTGCATAATAATATAAACAGAAATAAATATTTGTTTGTAAAACGACATTCTCTCTGATAAAACTTTGTAAAAACCTATGGTAAACACAGCGGTTTTGCCCTCAGAAGATTGCGTCTCCGGGGAGGTCACGTGACATTAATTCGCCTGTGGGAACTATGTATAGGATAGGCTAACGTTAGATAACCCTCTTTATTCTATATCTAGATTTATGAAACATTGTTATTCTAGTGTAGCCTATAAAGACATCGTTATATTGTTGTGTGAGATTTAAAAAAAAAAAAACTCAGGACAGGTTAATCACTTTTGGGGGCTGGTGTCACGGAGTATAAAAATGTGAGTGGTTTGTTTGCGTCAGGTATGCGTCACAGTGGGTCCTGCTCATTGTAAACTCAAGGTGGCGAGTAATGGTAATAGTGTTGGGTTTGATTGAGATGTGTACGTTAGCATGTTTGTGGCTGGCAGGAGAGTTGAATAAATCCTCTGGTTTTCTCTCTGGTGTGCACTGGCCCTTGCGATAGCTGCCAGGTAAGTTTCCATATTTTAAAGAGTTTTCTTGGTTAACGGGAGACTGAATTGCTTAATGTATGTTTTCAGTTTGTTTCCTAAGGGGCTGCATATTCTCATAAGGTGAGTGAAGATGTGTAGTTCAGTGCTGCAAATCTCCTGGGGTATGTATGATTTTAAGTTAATTTAGTTTGTTTTTAAAGCCCTATAGAGTGCCGAAGTTACGACGTCACTCTGTAGGCCAAACCGCGGAAGTGAGCTAGCATTTTAGCATTACGGTTCCCTCGCTCTATAAAGCCTATGGGGTTTTTGAATGGGTTTTTGCTAAATCGCCTGAAATAAGGTCTGTGGTGAACAGAGCCTCTAAATATTTTCACGTTTTGATCTATGACATAGAACACACAGTTATAACCTGCTTGGGGTTTGTTTGGAGTTTGTCTATGATCTTAATCCCGTGCGAATCGGCCATATGTCTGTAATTTGTAAAGTAAAAATTCCCCCGCAAATTACCTAGTTACTATATTTCGCAGAACACCGAGGTCCTGTGATAATATTAGTCCCGTGCGAATCGACATCTCTGTGATTTGGCCGGATCGTATATAATTTTTTCAAGGTTTTTGTTTCATCTGCGCCTTTTTATCCAGCCTATTTTGAGTTCCGTCTAAACTGAGTTAATTTTTTTTTTTCTGAGTAAAAGTGTTTGTTGCTTTGGTTTATGTACTTTTGTTTTACAAGTGTAAAATCTGTTGTATGTGAGTAGTTTGTGTTTTCTTTTTTATTGGATCACTGAACGGGAGGGGTTGGCTGTGGTTATAATTTCTAAATCTTCCTCTTTGTTCAAGGGGAGGTCTTCAGAGCGACTGAAGAGAGCAAAATCATGTTCAGTCGTTACCTTTGACCTTCATCCAAACAGACAAACTTATTTACAATCCAGGACAAACAGGTGAGCTGTGAATGACCCTTGGATGAAGCTATCATCTTCAAATGCATTATGCAATATATGTGAGTTTGTTGGTGTCTTTGCAGTTAATTTCAGAGTTGTCTCCATGGATCCCAAATTTGTGCCTTTTGATCAAATGGTAAGACCAATCAAACAAAATGCAGCTTTTTGCACTTTTCTTTCTTTGCAGATTTTCTCTGAGCTGTTAATTTGTTTTAATAGGACAAAGATAATAACCGGATTGGTCAGTGGACAAATGTTTCCTCAACGGAGCTGATATTGAACCCAGAGGCTCAGATGGGGATGTACACCCTAAAGGCTTTTATTGCTGACCGAGAGTCTCCCAAGTTTTTGAGGTGAAAAAATACGGTAAGTTGTTCTGTATGTGCAGTTCAATGACCGATCTGAGGCCTTAACCTAAAGCGCTTTGTTTCTGGTTTAGTTTTGCCCAAGTCTGATGTGACTAAACACACCGCAGACCTACAGCGTTGCAGTTATGGGACTGAAAGTTGAGTCCTGTGGCAAGTGAATGATGCTTTATTTTCTTGTCTTGTGGTTGGTCAGTTCTTTATTTTGTTCTGATGTTTCCCAGTTTGTCCGTTCCAGTTGTCTGTCAGCGTCAATATGGCTCCAGCAGTGCAGATTCTGGTCATCTACAGCGTTCTTTCCGGTGAGAATTTAGTTGCTGCTAATGTGCCGTTTGACACTGATATGTGTTTCCAGAACCATGTACTGAATGATGTGGCTATTTTTCAATTTGGGAATGTTGGTGTGTGTGTGTCCTACAGCGTGTTGGTCCTTGTTCCAGGTATCTCTGCAGTTTTCTCCAGCTGTTCCTGCGGAGGGAAATGTTCTGATGGTTCCTGCTCAAGCAGGATCTCTGTGTAGCCTCAGTGCTGTAGATTCATTCATTAAAAACCAACACATTATGACTTTAGTCTTCTTTTTAGGTCTTCTATTTATGATCTTTTAATGTGACGGAAGGACGGACGGACGGAAGTAAGATATTTTGTTTCGGAGGCCGGAGGACTGGAGGCCGGAGGACTGGAGGCCGGAGGACTGGAGGCCGGAGGACTGGAGGCCGGAGGACTGGAGGCCGGAGGACTGGAGGCCGAGGACTGGAGGCCGGAGGACTGGAGGCCGGAGGTAAAAAAAATATTTTTTTTTAAAATTAAATAAAAATATCCATCCATCCATCCATCCATCCATCCATCCATCCATCCATCCATCCATCCATCCATCCATCCATCCATCCATCCATCCATCCATCCATCCATCCATCCATCCATCCATCCATCCATCCATCCATCCATCCATCCATCCATCCATCCATCCATCCATCCATCCATCCATCCATCCATCCATCCATCCATCCATCCATCCATCCATCCATCCATCCATCCATCCATCCATCCATCCATCCATCCATCCATCCATCCATCCATCCATCCATCCATCCATCCATCCATCCATCCATCCATCCATCCATCCATCCATCCATCCATCCATCCATCCATCCATCCATCCATCCATCCATCCATCCATCCATCCATCCATCCATCCATCCATCCATCCATCCATCCATCCATCCATCCATCCATCCATCCATCCATCCATCCATCCATCCGGATTAAGGACCCATGGCGCCCGCCCTTGCTCCCTTTCAGTGTGGCTGGGCGGGCGCCATGGTCCCCATGGCGCCCGCCCTTGCTCCCCTTTCAGTGTGGCCTCGGGCGGGCGCCATGGTCCCCCATGGCGCCCGCCCCTTGCTCCCCTTTCAGTGTGGCCTCGGCGGGCGCCATGGTCCCCATGGCGCCCGCCCTTGCTCCCCTTTCAGTGTGGCCGGGCGGGCGCCATGGTCCCCATGGCGCCCGCCCTTGCTCCCCTTTCAGTGTGGCCTCGGGCGGGCGCCATGGTCCCCATGGCGCCCGCCCTTGCTCCCCTTTCAGTGTGGCCTGGGCGGGCGCCATGGTCCCCATGGCGCTCGCCCTTGCTCCCCTTTCAGCCTGGCCTCGGGCGGGCGCCATGGGCCCCATGGCGCCCCCTTGCTCCCCTTTCAGTGTGGCCTCGGGCGGGCGCCATGGTCCCCATGGCGCCCGCCCTTGCTCCCCTTTCAGTGTGGCCTCGGGCGGGCGCCATGGTCTCCATGGCGCCCGCCCTTGCTCCCCTTTCAGCTGTGGCCTCGGGCGGGCGCCACTGGTCCCACTGGCGCCCGCCCTTGCTCCCCTTTCAGTGTGGCCTCGGGCGGGCGCCATGGTCCCCATGGCGCCCCGCCCTTGCTCCCCTTTCAGTGTGGCCTCGGCCGGGCGCCATGGTCCCCATGGCGCCCGCCTTGCTCCCCTTTCAGCTGTGCGGCGGGCGCCATGGTCCCCATGGCGCCCGCCCGCTGCCCCCCTTTCAGTGTGGCCTCGGGCGGGCGCCATGGTCCCCATGGCGCCCGCCCTTGCTCCCCTTTCAGTGTGGCCTCGGGCGGGCGCCATGGTCCCCATGGCGCCCGCCCTTGCTCCCCCTTTCAGTGGCTCGGGCGGGCGCCATGGTCCCCATGGCGCCCGCCCTTCTCCTTTCAGTGTGGCCTCGGGCGGGCGCCATGCGCCGCCCTTGCTCCCCTTTCAGTGTGGCCTCGGGCGGGCGCCATGGTCCCCATGGCGCCCGCCCCTTGCTCCCCTTTCAGTGTGGCCTCGGGCGGGCGCCATGGTCCCCATGGCGCTCGCCCTTGCTCCCCTTTCAGTGTGGCCTCGGGCGGGCGCCATGGTCCCCATGGCGCCCGCCCTTGCTCCCCTTTCAGTGTGGCCTCCGGGCGGGCGCCATGGTCCCCATGGCGCCCGCCCTTGCTCCCCTTTCAGTGTGGCCTCGGGCGGGCGCCATGGTCCCCATGGCGCCCGCCCTTGCTCCCCTTTCAGTGTGGCCTCGGGCGGGCGCCATGGTCCCCATGGCGCCCCGCCCTTGCTCCCCTTTCAGTGTGGCCTCGGGCGGGCGCCATGGTCCCCATGGCGCCCGCCCTTGCTCCCCTTTCAGTGTGGCCTCGGGCGGGCGCCATGGTCCCCATGGCGCCCGCCCTTGCTCCCCTTTCAGTGTGGCCTCGGGCGGGCGCCATGGTCCCCATGGCGCCCGCCCTTGCTCCCCTTTCAGTGTGGCCTCGGGCGGGCGCCATGGTCCCCATGGCGCCCGCCCTTGCTCCCCTTTCAGTGTGGCCTCGGGCGGGCGCCATGGTCCCCATGGCGCCCGCCCTTGCTCCCCTTTCAGTGTGGCCTCGGGCGGGCGCCATGGTCCCCATGGCGCCCGCCCTTGCTCCCCTTTCAGTGTGGCCTCGGGCGGGCGCCATGGTCCCCATGGCGCCCCGCCCTTGCTCCCCTTTCAGTGTGGCCTCGGGCGGGCGCCATGGTCCCCATGGCGCCCGCCCTTGCTCCCCTTTCAGTGTGGCCTCGGGCGGGCGCCATGGTCCCCATGGCGCCCGCCCTTGCTCCCCTTTCAGTGTGGCCTCGGGCGGGCGCCATGGTCCCCATGGCGCCCGCCCTTGCTCCCCTTTCAGTGTGGCCTCGGGCGGGCGCCATGGTCCCCATGGCGCCCGCCCTTGCTCCCCTTTCAGTGTGGCCTCGGGCGGGCGCCATGGTCCCCATGGCGCCCGCCCTTGCTCCCCTTTCAGTGTGGCCTCGGGCGGGCGCCATGGTCCCCGAAATGGAAATCGGAGATATACATCTTGTTCGGCTTGAGCCAGGGATCGCAGTGATGCGAAAATCGTGATTCTAGCTCAAACGGTCTAGGAGTTATGCGCAATTTAGTACTTTTAGATTTTTAAATTTTTTTTTTTTTTTTTTTTTAAATTAAAAAAAAATAATATATAGATATATATAAAATATATAGACCCCCCTGGGGGCCATGTGGAGGAGTGGGAGGAGTTGGATCTGGATCCGACTCCTCCCATGTGGAGGAGTGGGAGGAGTTGGATCTGGATCCGACTCCTCCCATGTGGAGGAGAAATCCACAGGGAGGAGTCGGATCCAGATCCAACTCCTCCCTGTGGATTTCATGTTCTGCACACCACTTTACCATGGAAGCTTGTTTCTTTTTTCTTGAAAATGGAAAAAAAATGTAAGCCCTCCAGTCTGCTTCTGTTTTTGTGCAAAAAAAAACATAAGGGGTAACACTGTCTTTTTTTTTTGTGCAAAAAAAAAAAGTTTCTCCAATTTTCTTGAAACTCTGGATTCTGATAGAGGGCCATAGGACTTAGACCTGAGTGCAAAAATGGAGGCTCTAGACCCTTCCAGGGCTGAGATATTGAGATCCCACGTAGCATTTATGCCATTATAAATATCTCAATACCTCAGCTCTGGAAGGGTCTAGAGCCTCCATTTTCGCACTCAGATCTAAGTCACATGGCCCTCTATCAGAATCCAGAGTTTCAAGAAGATTGGAGAAACTTTCGCATCAAAAAAAAAAACATAAGGGGTACCACTGTCGTTTTTTTTTTTTTGTGCAAAAAAGAAAGTTTCTCCAATTTTTTCATATCCCATCCATCCATCCATCCATCCATCCATCCATCCATCCCATGGCGCCCGCCCTTGCTCCCCCTTTCAGTGTGGCCTCGGGCGGCCCCTTTCAGTGTGGCCTCGGGCGGGCGCCATGGTCCCCGAAATGGAAATTCGGAGATATACATCTTGTTCGGCTTGAGCCAGGGATCGCAGTGATGCGAAAATCGTGATTCTAGCTCAAACGGTCTAGGAGTTATGCGCAATTTACTTTTCGAATTTTTTTACCGTCCCCCCAGGGGGCCATGTGGAGGAGTGGGAGGAGTTGGATCTGGATCCGACTCCTCCCATGTGGGAGGAGTGGGAGGAGTTGGATCTGGATCCGACTCCTCCCATGTGGAGGAGTGGGAGGAGTTGGATCTGGATCCGACTCCTCCCATGTGAGGAGAATCCACAGGGAGGAGTTGGATCCAGATCCAACTCCTCCCTGTGGATTTCATGTTCTGCACACCACTTTACCATGGAAGCTTGTTTCTTTTTTCTTGAAAATGGAAAAAAAATGTAAGCCCTCCAGTCTGCTTCTGTTTTTGTGCAAAAAAAAAATTCTCCAATTTTCTTGAAACTCTGGATTCTGATAGAGGGCCATAGGACTTAGACCTGAGTGCAAAAATGGAGGCTCTAGACCCTTCAGGAGCTGAGATATTGAGATCCCACGTAGCATTTATGCCATTATAAATATCTCAATATCTCAGCTCTGGAAGGGTCTAGAGCCTCCATTTTCGCACTCAGATCTAAGTCACATGGCCCTCTATCAGAATCCAGAGTTTCAAGAAGATTGAGAAACTTTTTTTTTCCGCACAAAAAAAAAACATAAGGGGTAACACTGTCTTTTTTTTTGTGCAAAAAAAAAAGTTTCTCCAATTTTCTTGAAACTCTGGATTCTGATAGAGGGCCATAGGACTTAGACCTGAGTGCAAAAATGGAGGCTCTAGACCCTTCCAGAGCTGAGATATTGAGATCCCACGTAGCATTTATGCCATTATAAATATCTCAATTTCTAGCTCTGGAAGGGTCTAGAGCCTCCATTTTCGCACTCAGATCTAAGTCACATGGCCCTCTATTCAGAATCCAGAGTTTCAAGAAGATTGGAGAAACTTTTTTTGCACACAAAAAAAAAAAACATAAGGGGTACCACTGTCATTTTTTTTTTGTGCAAAAAAAAAAGTTTCTCCAATTTTCTTGAAACTCTGGATTCTGATAGAGGGCCATAGGACTTTTTTTTTTGTGCAAAAAAAAAGTTTCTCCAATTTTCTTGAAACTCTGGATTCTGATAGAGGGCCATAGGACTTAGACCTGAGTGCAAAAATGGAGGCTCTAGACCCTTCCAGAGCTGAGATATTGAGATCCCACGTAGCATTTATGCCATTATAAATATCTCAATATCTCAGCTCTGGAAGGGTCTAGAGCCTCCATTTTCACACTCAGATCTAAGTCACATGGCCCTCTATCAGAATCCAGAGTTTCAAGAGATTTGGAAAAACTTTTTTTTCGCACAAAAAAAAAAAAACATAAGGGGTACCACTGTCGTTTTTTTTTTTTTGTGCAAAAAAAAAGTTTCTCCAATTTTCTTGAAACTCTGGCATTCTGATAGAGGGCCATAGGACCTAGACCTGAGTGCAAAAATTGAGGTTTTAGACCTTCCAGAGCTGAGATATTGAGATCCCACGTAGCATTTATGCCATTATAAATATCTCAATATCTCAGCTCCGGAAGGGTCTAGAGCCTCCATTTTTGCACTCAGATCTAAGTCACATGGCCCTCTAGTTCCTTTAAAAAAAAAAAAAAAATGAACATGAACTATTCATTATCATCTGTGTGAACTGAACTTCGAGCTAGTTCTTTTTAAGGATGAACTGGCACAACACTGCTTACAATTGCTATATATGTCAGAGGTTGCACACCTCTGGAGCAACTAGGGGTTAAGTGTCTTGATCAGGGACACATTGGTGTCTCACAGTGGATTCGAACCCGGGTCTCTCATACCAAAGGCATGTGTCTTATCCACTGTGCCAGTATTTTATATGCTTTTTAAGCACTTAAAACTGCAGTTTTTTTCTTTTAAACATCAACATCTCATACATTCCCTACTCATGGGATAGAAGTGTCCATCATATGCGCACTTGATAGTCTCTGCAGAATTAGTAGGTCATCCGGGTACTTTTTGCCTACTCTTTTATGAGTACTGTGAATTCAGAGATACTTCTTCTGTCACTCTTTTTCACCTTCTATATAGCAGAGAAGCAGATGCAGACAAATTGCTTTTAGATGAAGCCATGGAGTTTTTTTTTTTTCTTGCCAGTCACCAGTTCATTTTGGGCTTTGAGGGTTGATGTTATGTAAAGCTGCTTGAAACAATGTGCATACAAATTACAATGTATTGTTACATCATGCTCAAAACTGGATGGTAAGCCCGACTCTGGAAAAAAAGTTTTATTCATAAAAAAAAGTCAAAAGGTCATGTATTGCCACACATTTAGCTGGACAAGAAAGTTCACTACTAAATATACTGTCAAACTTAGAACCAGAAACCTAAATTGATCAGTCCCACAAAAGCATAACAAATCCTACAGCATGTATCATCCTCAGTGATCTTTCATCTGGTCGTCCTCCTCCAGTCTGCGTGTCTCTCCCTTCAGGAAGTTGATGTTTTCTCTGGAGGCTTTCAGTCGCTCCTTCAGCTCTACGATCTCCAGGCTAGTCTTCTTCTTTGCCGCTTCCACTTTTTCTCGTGTTCGTATTTCCAGCTCTGCAACTGCAACATGAAACACTGAATGTTTAGTTCACATGATTAGAACTGCGGACTCATTTTAATGTACAGTATGTTCAGGGTTTAATTATAGCCCATCCACTGAGCTGTTCAATAGGAGCTGCAAAGGTAAGTGAAGCACTCACACTCGGTCTCGTGTTTGTAAGCACCCAATGTCAGCTGTCTGGTGGTGTTCAGAAGTTGCTGCATCATGGCTGTCGGGTCTTGAAATATCTGCAAAAACACAGGTTTTAGGCTTTATGATTGTATTATTACTATAATGTCATGTTATTGTGCTGTTCTGATCAAATTCACACCATCTCGTCGTAGAACTCGGACACGACTGTCTTCTTTGGCATGGCGCTGGAGTCTGACTGGAACAGCTTCAGCAGATGATACAGGGTGACCTGAAGAAAAAACACCACAACATCAAACCTTTGCTTTTTCTATTCATTTAATACGAAGGTACAGTAATGCAGGGAGTCCAGTAGAAATGTTTAAATAAAAACTGTACATTTTGGTAACACTTAATTTTACATGTAGTTTCTATAGTCAATCATGCATAGATACATGCAACTAACTCCTTACTTAAATTATATTGTAAGTACATGTAGTTAATTACTATTACTTCAATATTTCATATTTCTGTATTCCAAATTTTATATTTGATACATTAGTATCATACGATTATTTATGCAAATTGTAAGTGCTGTGTAAAATGCATCTACAAGTGCTCCTTCAAAAATATAAGTGTAGAGCCATGTGTTTTAATTATAGGCCAACTTGGCTTTTAGTGTTTGCGTTTGTATTATGTATTTTTTCAATTTGGGAATGTGGGTGTGTGTCCTACTCTCGTGTTGGTGTCTCTGCAGTTTTCTCCAGCTACGGCTGTTCCTGTGGAGGGAAACGTTCTGATGGTTCCTGCTCAAGCAGGATCTCTGTGTAGCCTCAGTGCTGTAGAATCATTCATAAAAAAACCAACACATTATGACTTTAGTCTTCTTCTTCCTCTTCTTTAGTCTTTTTCGCTGTTGGATAAAATGGAGGGCCGGAGGACTGGAGGGCCGGAGGAAGCGAAGGGCCGGAGGAACGAAGGGCCGAAGGTAAAAAAATAAATTTAATCCATCCATCCATCCATCCATCCATGTAGCCAACCAAATGCAAAATTTCAACTTTTTTTCGATAATTATTTATCTTGAGAGTCCAGAGAATAGGCCTAGACTGGTTTGGTCCCGATTGGGCAAAAAACCAGGGACTAGTTCGCAAAAGTAGGTTTTAGACAAAAAACGACAGAACAGTTTTTGGACGAAAAAACAAGACTAAAATTAAAAAAATTTCGTTAATTCAAATGTTTGTTTGTGAAGTCACAATTTAGCATATGTAAAATTGAAAAGGGAGAAAAAGGCAACTACATTGATAATGTAACTGGAAAAACAAGAAAAATTAATGTCTGGTTTCCATTTTTATTTATTTTTCATTTGCATTTTATGGTCAGAAAATTGAAATTTTGAAAATTGAAAAAATTGTGAAGCGTTACACGGACCAAAAATACGACCCATAAATCGTAATCCTTTGCTGCGTCCAATTCGCCTACTTATGCTACGCCATAAGTAGCCTATGTAGGCTACTCTTTTTGTGAAGAAAAATTACATAGCCTAGCTACTGTACAGTGCTTGAAGTGGGGGAAAGGTGCCGGTAGGCCTTTGCATTTGGCAAATCATGACATTTGAAATTTCTACAGTGAAAAACAAAACTTGGAAATATTGCTGGTACAACAACAATTCATTGTTATTAATTCACAACATAAATGTATAGCTATTTAAACAAGTCATGTGTGCGCATTTTACACAGACAGACACATTGTGGATTTGAGAGTGGACTCATATACTCCCAAGAGTGTTAATTTAAAGGTGCTATCAGCGATTGTGGTTGATGTGACTTCTGTTTGTGTTTGCATCTTCCATATTCACTGTTTCTGGTCCGTTGATAGACGCGCTGGCTTATTCTTCAGCTCAGACTTCGCGTGCAGGCGCCGTGCACGAGCGCAAAAACGAACAACACCGGCCCCTGTCGGTGATTGGTTGAACTCTGTTTATTTTGATTATGAGTGGTGGTTCTACCCGTTTGTTTTTGTGTGCAGATCTCAGAGCCTAGGCTGCCTACAGAGGCGCGTTTTTTTACAGCCTACTTATGGGGCGGGGTGTACTGACAGAATGGGCACCTACTACTGCTCATACCCCCCTCACAGTTGTGTACATTTTTGCAGGGGGAATGGCTCTTAAAATCCTTGGATTTATAAAGTAAACAACAACAACAAAAAATAGGTGAGAGAGATGGAGGACTAGAGAATGTGTTAGAGAATAATTATCAGCAAACACCAAAATATATATAAAGTAAAATAGCAAAAGTGGTACCCAGGGAATATAAATGATGATGACAATGACCAGGATAAGCAAAGAGAATGAAGTAAAGAGCATAAGAATAAGCATCATTTTTACATGTTCAATGAAATAAATGTAATCTTATTAATTACAAAATAGTTTACATTTAATCAATTTATTTATAGAAAAAAAGTCTTACAATATAACTTTGTATATTGTTACTATTAACTCTTAAATCATGTTTTTCTTCTGGTTCATTTTTAACACTAATATCCTCCTAATCCCACCAAAACCTGCCCTGGTTATTTGTGTGATATGGTGAGTAAAGTTACACAATCTTATTGTTATACCACTTCATTGTATCATCACACTAAACGCAACTTCAGAATTAAAAATTGTAAACAAGCTAGAAAGCGACGTCATGAGTTCACGGGCGCGGCTCCACCTCGATCGACGTCATCACTTTGCCCCTAACCAATGAGAAGCATTGTGGGCGGGGCTACACGTGTACCCCCGCCCCAGGTGCACCCCCGCCCAAACCTGCAGGCTGCAGCCAGGTGCTTCTCGGACTCTGGGTGCAGGGGGGCTGTAGATGCAGGTCTCCGAGTCTGCAGCTTCCTGATGTCCATAGGCCTGTATTTTCTGACATTTATATGTAAATAAGATAGTTATTGAAAATGCTATGCTATTATATTAAATATAATATTATATAATTCTTAGAGGGTTTTAAAGGTTAATTTAGCTATCAAAATGATTCCCCATATATTACATTATATGATGTTATAATTTATAATATATTTATAATACAATATAATATAATCAATATAATAACGCAACATCACTAGGGTAAGTAGCACCAGGACAAACTCTTCACCATAGTAGGATTCGGAAACGCGCTTTTCCCAAAACTCAGCGGGAGGTGAAGCCGCTGCACTTCCTGTCGCTAGTAGTTGAGCTGTGCGGGCGGGCGGGCGCGTAGACTCAGTGAGTGAGAGAGATGTAAAGATGGCGGAGCTGCAGATGCTGCTGGAAGAGGAAATTCCAGCGGGTCGCAGAGCGTTACTGGACAGTTTCACCAACCTCGACAGAGTCGCCGAATATTGTGAAAGTAACTACGTACAGGTGAGTGGGCGAATCGTTGCGAAGGAATGCTGATATGCGCTGTTTTTGGAGTTGATGTTTGCTGAAGTGTCTGCGGTGGCTGTTGGTCATCTGTTGAAGCTGAGCACCAACTACTAAATGCGTACACGCGACTGCGGCTTCTCCTGGTTGAGAAATACCGTAAAAGTTTATAGCACTCGTAGCTGAGGCTGTAAACCAAGCGAGTGCTACTTTCGCAAGAGATGCGCTTTGCAGTGATTGCGGCGCGTTGGTAGTAATGATTGACGTTACATGATGATCTGACGCACTGGAAAAAAAAACTTTGTTCTGTTTCTACGCGAGTAAAATGCTGCTGGCAATTAAGTTACAGTTCTAAACAACTCAAATGGAGTTTGTCACCTAACGTTACATTTATATTTAGCTTAATAGACAGATGACACTTGATGCTAGTCATGATGATCATAGACAAACAAGTGGTGGAGGAATCTGACAGACTGCTAACGTTAGATGATTGACGTTACTGGGTGTTTCACACTGATGTGATTGATGGCATACGTTTCTTTAACTCTGATTTCTAATAAATAAATAAATAAAAAGTCTGCGTTAAGCGTCAATGAGTAATTACCCCAGGGATTTGAATTGTGCTTGAACACAATTGATACATTCTTGAGATTCTTATGATTTATGGGCACAATATCATATTTGGGTCGTTGCATAAATGTTGCTGTAACGATGTCATTGACGTAGTGTCATGTTTTAGGACAGTGCTGCATAGGGTCAGTTTTGGTCGTCCATTATGGATTTATTTTTGAGGGGGCATATTTTAGCATGGTTACCGATGGCTGATATAAAGCTGACTTCTACATCACACCATTTCTTTTAAAACTTGTAGATAACAAACACATGCTGCTTTTTTGTTTTATTTTACATAACATTTACTAAATTAGCTAAGTAATTTGAAAATCAATTAATATGATCAAATGTTAACTTAAACAAAAAACACATAATTAAAAATGAGTAACAAGAGTGCACTCAGTAGACTGGCTAGTATGTGTGCACTGAAAATAATATTTTTTCAAATAGATAACAGGAAACCCTGAATATATTAGGGGAAAATGTCATATCTAGCCACTGAAGTGAAGAAAAAGGTCATGATTATATATATAAATATTGCCGTTATGCTTAGATCTGCATTATTTCTTCTTTTATACATTACTTTGTGTGAGTGTAATACCTTGATAAAATTGGTATCAGTTTGTTTGCTTATTTTTCACTGTTCAAATAGGAGAGAAGTATTGTAAAAATCATTAGACTTCCAGATGGATTTAAAGGGCTAGTCTAGTGTTCAAAATATTTCATCTTTTCTTCATCTGCAATACATTCCTGAAGCTGTTTGCCACTTTTGCTTGATAATCTAAAGCAGTTTTTTGTGATTGTCCTGTTACATCACTAAGCAGTTCATGGCAATATTTTCTTAGTAGCGAGGCCCAGTTTTAAATATTTAGATTCTTGGCTTTTAGAACAGAGACGTGAATAAAAAGATGGTTGTGCTCCTGAAGGCTGTTTTAATGGACCTTTTGTTGTATTTTCCATTTTACTTTCTGATCTTATAAACTAACTATGCTTTGGATATTATAGACTTGAAATGGCTATTTATTAGTGATCAGTGACCATCTACATGATGGTCTATCTACAAATGCCACGTCATAAATGACCATTTAGTGCAATTTGCCCTTCGCTAAGCCCCGCCCTCCCTAGTTACTGTTGCTACGCTTGTCAAGCTTTCGCGGCTGGCACATCTATTACAGTGTGTATGCACTGGTGTCAGACATTTCCCAATTAGATAATTTTTGGCGAACATGTGAAATATCTGAGAGTGCAAGACAAAAGGGACTGCAGTATTCCATTCGAAGGATACATTTCCGACATAGTATCCAACCAATTAGGGAATTATTTCTTAAAAATTTAAGCTAAAGCATATAGTCCCTGTGCAAGCAGCAGCCGCCTCATATGCTGACCATTCAAACGAAAACCCATATTGAGGAACAGCTATGCTCGTGCACAGCAGGAAATGTGATGTGAAAATATGTGAATTGTGAAAATAATCCTAATAATTATAAATCAAACAGCTTTTTATCCATAAATAAAATATTGTGGAATAACACTAACACTGGAGAGACACGATCGGATTGGGTTAAAGTTACTTAGTCGGGTAATAGTAGGCCGTCGATTAACAAAATGCTGAAATATATTTTAAAGTATGACAGTGAGCCTCTGTCTTGTCTTTAATTGTCTTATGTTAAAATATATGCATAATGACCAAAGAATCATCAGTATTAAATTTTTTTAAGCAATAGGTGTTTTTGTTAATCATGTCGACATTTAGTTGTGAATGGGTCTTCCACACTGCTTAATTTAGCCCATCATTTCTCCCCTAGGGTTTTAGATTTTCGTGAAGGAAAACAATTTCACTTTCCCGTCCAAACTTTTCAGGATACCGGGTATCAGATGTGCACAATCCATACGCACAATGCTTCAGCATGTTTCCCTTGCTCGAAAGCTTGCCAGACCTCCCGCGCCTGAGTTACGGTTGCTAAGACACGATTGGCCAGTGGCGGTTTTCAGGCGTGGCTTCAGCGAAGTGTCAATTCCGTGCGTCCACAGTCCACAAACAAAACACACTTGAGACTGAGACTAGTTCCACTAACTGATTTCAGTAGTTTGTTGTTAGCATGTTGCTAAGCTAATGATGTGATCCTCTCAAAAAAGCCTAAAACTTATATGAACTAGGGATGTCACGGTACCAAAATTCCAGTAGTCGGTACCGATACCATTAAAATGTCACTGGTTCTCGGTACCAATTTCGGTACCACAACAAAATTAGTTTTTTTTTTTAATTTTATTTAACTACTTGAAAAAAATATATTAAATTAAATTCAATCACTTTATTATTTATGATGGTACATTTATGAAAGCTTTGAAGGCTATAGCATGTTGTTTAAACGAAAATATTGATGATACTGAGAAATATTGTTTATAATAAAAATCAAGTGAAAAATACAGCATTCAGTGGATTTAGGCTACAGTAGTATTTTTAATAAATGGAGACGTAGTTAAATATATTGTACAGTAGCCTAATATAATTATTTCTGTCCATTTCTTTAAGTTAAACCAAACTTTTATTTTAGACGGGTTGCCGTAGAGACCTTTGACTTTCTGTGTGTGTATGATATATGATATGATACGACCCTATGGATATGATGATAGTTTTTTCTCAAATGAAACGGTAAAATGCTTATGAAGTGACTCTCGGAGATGGAATCATGAATCATGTCATCATATCGTGAGGCAGCAGAGACTGAAAACAGCGCGAGCGTCACTCTTGCTTCAGTGTTTGTGTGTGTGTGTGTGAGAGAGAGAGGTAACGTTAAATGAAACTGCGCGTCTGCGCCGTTAATTCACATAGAGACAAGCAGAACATGCAGGGTTCATATTTAAACGGTAAAATGCTCATGAAGTAACTCTCGGAGATGAATGGATCATGAATCATGTCATCATATCGTGAGGCAGCAGAGACTGAAAACAGCGCGAGCGTCACTCCGTGCTTCTGTGCGTGCGTGTGTGTGTGTGAGGTAACGTTAACGTTAAATGAAAGCGCGCGTCAGCGCCGTTCATTCACAGAGACAAGCGCAACATGCAGGGTTCATATTTAAATAGTAGTTTTGCTGTTTAGTATACACAGAAACCACATCAGCAGCGCCGCTGCTTTCATGAAGAGGACGCAACTTCACGCCCTTCGTGCATGCATGCGCATCCAGATCCGGGTTTAACCGGGTATTCGGTACCACTGGCACTTGGTACCGTGACGTTTAAATTTTTTTAGTACCGAACTTGGTACCGAAGTACCGAATATTTTGACAACACTATATGAACAGATATTTATTCTGCAGTTTTATAATTTGGGATGTGCAATATATTTGAATGTTTTAAGATCTCAAAGGCCACATATATTTTTAAATGTAATTAATGTCTGTGACGGTAAATCTTAATTTTCAGCATCAGAAATTAGGCCAGAAGTGATCCTCTTCCCCTTGGTTTCAAAGCGTATTTTATGCCATCTTCATGTAGTCATATTGGAAAAGTATATCCATGACTTAAAGTTTAGAGTGAAGTAATTGAAAATTGAACTTTAACATTGAACATACGCTTTTGTAACAAGTGTTACTCTCTTACCTTTCAGAATAGTTTGCGTTTTGAATGAGCCCATGATGCCTTAAAATGCTGTCCTTGGTAGCTTATAGGTAATATACCAGTGCTAGAGAGAGAAGGATATGAGTCAAAAAGGAGTCTGGGTTACGTGCTTGTAGAGATTTTTAGCTCTGTTAATTAAAGGGATGTCAGATTGTTTGGCTACATCACATCAGTTGCTTATCTTTATTAGATAAATCTTGCTTGATTCTGGGCCTGCATGTCTGTGAACATCAGGCAATTTTTTATGTATTTGAGTTATTTGTGATGGGGTGTCATTCATTCCAGGTTGTTCGAGCTTGTTTCAATTTCGATTACCTCTTGCGATATTAAGAGTCCTTTTTTTTTAATTGGATCCATGTTTGTATGATGTGAGATGGCTCAGTGGTCCAATCTGAATCCTAATGGAATCTTGGAAGGTGGGGACGCCCTTCCAAAATGTTTGTTTTAATGGCTGCCATGGAGATAATGTAACACACTTTTCTTTGGGTTTCTTTTCCAAGTTGAGAAGGCGCTTGAAAATAGCATTTTTTTTATATTCCCCTAAGGAGAAGGTTTAGCAAATGACAGAATTTATTTATTTGGAGAAAATCATTTAGATTTAGGTTTTGATCCATTGGGCTAAAGAGCACAGTGGTTCAGCGCCGCATTCTTTTGTGAAAAAGAAGACTTTTAAAAAAAACTTTTGCTGAGAATTCACTCAACCCCATGTCATCCAAGATGTCCATGTCTTTCTTTTTTCAGTCGAAAAGAAATTTAGGTTTTTTGATAAACATTTTCTCCATATAATAGACTTCATGGGGCACCAAACGGTTCAAGGTCCAAATGAGCATTTCATTGCAGCTTCAAAGGGCTTTAAACGACACCAGACGATGAATAAGGGTCTTATCTAGCTAAACGATTGGTCATTTCAAAAATAAATAATAAACTTTAGGTTTAATTAGCACAAATGTTCACCTTGCTCTTTTCTGTGATGCGCGTTTGTGACTTTTGTGACGTTTGTGAACAAATCTTTTTCGAGTCATTTTTCGACGATCGGTGATCGGCTCCAAATATCCTTCCTGATCGGAGCACCCTAGAGATCACCCCTTTCTAGAGGGGATTGACAAGTTCATTCATCTGTAATGAACCCCTTGGTTTATCTTCTTTGAATGTGTGTGATTGATTTGTTATTATTCAAAGAATGGGTTTGTTGAACTGCACTGGCTGTATCTGTACTCTGACCAGGACATTATCCCAAAGGATAGTTTATCAAATCGACGTCAGTGTGAGTCTTCTTCGTGAAGTATGCTTCTCCTTTTATGGACAGGATGGCAGTTGGTTTCTTTCATCTCCTGGCACCAGGACTCTTTTCTGTGAGTAAAAACTCCAAGACTACTTACTGGAGAACTGTTATTTGCTTGTTGCTCTGCCTACTTTCTTCTCCTTGTATTGTTTGTGTGTGTTTGTGTGCGCTGTTGGGGGCCAGAGTGTATCAAAGCAGTCCATATGTTACGTAAGGGATAATATTCATCCGATCATTAAAGAGGATATTATGCATTGATGTCACTTTTCCGTCAGAACATGCCCCTCAGCTGGACTGAGTGGCAAAAGAGCTGCTGCATGACTGGATTTAATAGGGGAAATTGAAAACAAAGTTCATCAGATTAAACTAAAGGTTGTACTCTATAGTGTTCCAGACTGCGAAAAAGTCAAACTTTTTCCTGTTTTAGATGTGTTTTGTATGTTTTTTTCTAAATGGCTTCTCAGACATGCTTTTTAGTGCTATAGTCATCTTGATTGCATCATTAATGGCAAGGAGACATTTAGAGTGTGAGCCAGATGTATGTATGTAAGACAGCAAGGCCCATGTTTCACATTTTAATACAGTAATTCACCATCTGAGAGCGATTGCAGCATATTAGAAGATTTTTGCATCCAGAGTCAGCAGTCAGGACTTACTGTCTCATCCTTCTCCTCCACACTCTGTCTCTCGCCCCTCTCATGAATTTAGTGAAATATAAAAGAGACAAGCAGGCGTTTCTTTGTGAATTGTCCTCCAGCTTCATGGTGCAGTGCTGCCCTCTCCTCAGGCCAGAGAATCCAGACAACCAACTAGGTCAGAGTGTCAGGAACAGGCAGGCAAAACACTGGCTAAGAGAGCGAGACACACACACAAAAAGAAACTGACAGAGATGGTAAGAAGGAGAGAAAGAGAGGGGGATGGAGGGAGTTTATAAGAGTCCACAGTCAAGTCAATTCATATTATTTATAGAGCACAATTTTACACAATCTTTCAGTGAGAAATAGAAGATATTTTAGTTTGATATATCTGTTTGATCCATGACCTATTACACAGCATATGCTAGAGCCACACAATGATAAATTGAGAATTTGGGTGCCACTGCCGTTATGGAGCTATCCGAGCTAATAATGACTAAATGATTTGAATTTGAATTGTGTAAATTTGAATTATTTGCAAGTGTAATCTAACAAAATTGAATTTTAGGTGGTAGTTTAAATAGTTCTGAATTTGATTTCTTTTTTTCTGATGAATAAAGAACATTTGAAATTTAACAAATTGAAATGTCCTTATGGCTGAATTGTATAGATTTATTTTTAAAACATCTATTTTTTTGTTCTGAATTCAAAAATTGCAAATATTCAGTTTAAAAAAATACAGATTCAAGAAATTCGGAACTTCAAATTCAGTTATCTAACATTTTCAAATTCAAACTCAAAAAATCAGGTCTTACAGAAAGTAGGTCACAGGTGAATCTTGAAACTTTAATGTGTATTTTTTTAAACTGAATATTGTATTTGAATTCAGAACAAAACAAACGACCTGGGTTGGTTTCCTAAAGCATCGTTCAGCCAACTGATGGTCGCGATTTCCATTGAACTCTATTGGTAACGACGGAACTTGCGACCATAGTTGGCTAACGATGCTTTCGGGAAACGCACCCTGTTTGAAAACACACGCAAGCATCGGAAAGCACCGGCACGTGATCTCTCGTGCGTGTACGTCACTCATTATTTACACAGAGATTTTGGAAATGTTACCTTTCACTGTGAAGATATAAACATATTTAGATAAAATCGCAATGAAAGACGAATTTCGATATATCAACACAACGTTGATTTCTTTCACAACTATATTTAGATCACTTCCGGCACTTGCACAGACCGAAGCGCCCACACCCTCAGATCACTTGGACGTGGCTGTGGTAACAAGAGGTAAAAACAATGTAAATACTGTTTTCTCACACAAACCGCTCGTTTCGTGTAGGCCATTAATGTGTACTTAGATTTACGAGTCATTAAATCATGTTTAATTTGGACTTCTCTGTGCATGCTCTTTGAGGTGGTGACCATAGACCTCCAGCCAAGAAAGGTTTGACCTAAAACATTTCAAAATTGAAACTACTGCGGAAACAAAGACACCTACATTTTGGATGCCCTTGAGGTAAGCTACAACATAACAAAAAATAATTTCAAAGTGAACTATCCCTTTAATGTTGGGTTCATTAAGTCTTTGTTTCCCTGACAACAGATGCAGTAATTAAACTCAGATGGCCATTCACATTTGGGGCATTGAAACCATATCAAACATAATCTATAACACTGTACATATATTTAAATCCACGTGCTGTTCATGTCTCTTCTGTCTGAATAACAACAGGCATTTAAAAATGACATGATCTCCTATAAACTCTGCTGAAGCCACACACTAGCTTTCAACATTTGGTTGCTGCTTCTCTCTACCTCTGAGTTTGTCATCATTACGGGCTCTAGTCTTGTATGTGGCTGATATACTGACAGGCAGCAGTTATAGTGACATGAACCATAATTCTCTTGCTGTACAGAGAGAACACCGTGCTGGGAGACAGATGCTTATATTAATTTGGCCAGTTCTGCCTTCATATGCTAGTGAAGATGAAAGAGATGAGTCTGTGTGTGTGTAGGAGGAGAGACGCTGTGGGCTGCTTTGAGTCTCAGTTTAGTCTTCCACATCTGTGATACATCCTCGATTACACGTTCACATGACTACGCATCGGTGTTGTTGGTGCTGCTTTCAAACTCGCAATTCATGTAGTCAAGCAGTTATATAAACTGTTATTTTTTTTTATTATAGACTTAACAAGATTTAATTTAAGACACACACACACACACATACATATATATATATATATATATATATATATATATATGAGAGAGAGAGAGAGAGATCTTATTTAGTACTAATTTATAAGTAAATAATAGTATTAATTCATTAACCATTTATACGAGAGGTATCGGAACATCAGCATCTTGATATGTGAGGTGGATGGATTATCTTGGCAATGGAGAAGTGCTCACTAACACAGATTTGTGAACAAAATTTGAGAGAAATTGACCTTTTGTGTACATAGAAAAAGTCTTAGATCTTTGAGTTCAGCTCAAGAAAAATGGGGGCAAAAACAAAAATGTTGCGTTAATTTTGGTCCGTCTGTAATGAATAGGCTAGTGATGCTTAGTTTAGTAGTTCAGACCATTAATGGACAGCGCCCTCGAACTTTCCAGTTGCGGGCCAATCTCGTTCATGTGACACTGGAGATCCAGTGAAGAAATCCATTGATTTGCCGCAGAATTAATAACATCATCTCTGCGAGATCCAGTGAGAACATTCCGATTCGGCGCAGAGTTCTGTTATAAACCATCTGATATCTATCAGATCAAACAGCGCTGTCGTGGAATCTGGAGAAACACTAATAGAAGGCTTTCAGTCCACAAATCAGCAACATTCACCATGGATTTAGGCTACTATAGTAACTCTAACCATAAATCTGGTATTGTGGCATAAATAGTCAAATGATTATAAGTACAACACATCTTTTTCCAGCACTTCGTTCAAAACTATAATATCATATATAAATGTTATATTTAATGTGGTGACCAACACATTTTGTTTATCCTTCAAAGATTGAAGGATGAACAACTGGAGAAACACTTATAGAAGGCTTTCAAAACTATAATATCATATAAACAATATTTGTTTACTAACAACATCTTAAAAATTAAGATGTAGGAAAACTTTTTATTTAATCACTTAAAGTAAATTACCATTGTAAACCGTAGGATGCTTATTGGCTATTTTCACTCCCTAATATAAATATTTTCACTCGGTTTGCTTTTTATTTAATATCAAGACATTGAGTGATAATACAGTTAATTTCATATACACCCTAAATTAAGCTTAGTTGTTCATTGTCAGCCCCAGTGCTACCATATATTTTTGTAATTAATAATTATAATAATAATAATAATATATGGTTTTATTACTACGAATAATAATAAAACCATATATTTTTATGGTTTTATTATTATTATTATTATTATTATTAATAAATAATAATAATATTGTAATAATAATAATAATTAAATAAAAACTCCACTGTTGCTGCTCTCAAATGTTGGTCTGGAGCCCTTTGAACTTAAAATAAAACTGCACACTGTAATATCTGTACGTTAATTCTATTTATTATTATATAATTTGTCAATATTTTAGTTATTTTGGGGGAAATTTGAATAATTGCAAGCTGATTTGCAATAAGGTGTGCCCCTAAATTTTCTGCTTGCGCTCCAAAAACTTATAGATTTGAACTGTTGAATGAAAAGATTTCTTGAAACTGAATAGATTTGCTTAGTTGAATTGTACAGCACTTCTTGAGACATCCTCTGACAGTGTGATTATTGCTTCAGCTCATATGTAAGGTTCATTGCTTTCATTTGTGCTGAGCTACAGTGCACGCGTCTGAAATCATAGTCCGTAATGTCACTGGCAGTCTGACACCCTGTTTGAAAAGCTCTAGCTGTTGAAAGAGGTCTCTGATGAGGTGAAAAGAGCTATGAGCACTGTGCATTACCATGAGGAACAAAAGTGTCATCAGCGTCTCTTGTTCTTACCCACCTGTTCGTTTTTAATGTAATTATTTGAGTCATCACTGAAAAATGTCCTTCTGCTGTGGCCAGTGCTTTGAGCATACATTAATGAGCACACTACCAGTGTAATTACCCACGAGCAGAGCACTGCCTCCATTTGTGTGCGATTGAAACAGATGTATTGTGTTGGTGGGATGAGCAGTAAATGACTCCTGTTGTACCTCCTCTTTTTTTCCAGTGCTGTTCATATCAAATCAAAGCAGCTGAAACAATGACGTTCATCATTTATCCCAGACCTGCCCTTCAGACCCACGGCAGTGCAGGGGTCACAGATTTTTCACAGCTTAGGTTAGGAAACAAATAGGAAACTATTTGTGATTTTTATTATTTCTTTTTTAGGTATTATTGGTTCACAGCCTGACAATAACCAACTTTAGTGTAAAAATGTTTTTTGTTGGAACTTGTTCTAAGATATTTAGATTTGTCTTTTTGTGTTCCTACTGTATTTTCAGTGTGCTTTTAATGAGTTTCCCGAGCCCGTTCTCATCCTTTATCGTCATATAGAACGCTATATGACAAAACGGCGCTATGCTACGCATATGGCACCGTTTATCGTTAAAATAACACGCGAACCCAAGGCGTAATAAATCCAATAAATCCTTTAGCGTAATATGAGACTACCCTATCCCACACGTAAACCCAAACATCACAGTGTGTGTTATATTGACGATAACGGATGCCATGTACGTAGTATGGCGCCGTTTTGTCATATAGAGTTCTATATGACGATAAAGGATGAGAATGCGTTGGTTTCCCAGATCTCTACTGAAAAGTGTAGGTGTGATAATATATTCAGTAGTTGTCGTCCGTACTCTGTCCACCTGAGCGTCTCTACATGAGCGGTGCTTTACAGTGTTTGTGAGGAATGTGATTCCTCTCCAGATGCAGCTTCTCATAGTCTTGAAGGTTCAGCTCTGTGTAGGCGGGTCTGTCCTCCCCGCTCCCTCTGCTCAGATGTCATCAGCGTGGGTCAGCGCACTGCATCTGCATATTAGTGTCAGTGTGTCGTTGTGTGTCCTGGGGAGAACAGGCCTTTCTGGCCTACATGCCTGCCCACTGTAAGCCCACAGCTTCTTCGGGGCCTTCAGTGTTTCAGTGCAGTAAACGCATGCAGTGGTGCAAATCTATATGAAAATAAGTTAATCCATGCGAATGAAAGATTTATTTTTCATGTCATGCTTTTGGCTGCTTGATAACTGCTCTGCTATGGTGCAGCATAAGAGATTCATGGAAAGGCTGGTTCACACAGAATGAAAATATGTTGTGCTCTCAAGTTCATGAGTGGGTGGAGGATTTTTTTCTGATAAACTGATTTATTTACTTGACTGATTAGATCTCATTTTGATATGGTTCGTGTGTCATGGCGATGGTAGACCAAGCTCTAGACAACCCCACCATCCAGGCCTAAAATATTTTGGTTTTCTGTTACGGCAAAGAAAGGGGGGTCGTAGGTGGGTGTATTTTATTATTTGTTTTGTTTTTTCAAGATTCAATGTAAAAAAAAAATATTTTGGTAATTGTGGTTTATGTAGGTACGAATTTGCATCATGACGTCACTGACTGGATCTTCAACCTGTGCCTTCGGGCTCACTATTGCAAACCTCATAGACCACAAACAATTTAAAATCTTTGTCAAAAAACATGTTTATTGCATTAATTCCAGCTGCATTCATTAAAAAAAAATAAAACATTAGGCAGGATCAAGAAAAAAGAAGCAAAAGTAATTCTAAAGTAATTTTCTATTTACTGTCTTTGCTTTCTCTTCTTCTTGCTTTCTACACTCTCCTTTCACCAGAGAGTTTTAGTGTTTGCAAAGAAATCCAATAAGGTATTCTACCACCTCCCTATGATCTTGTTGGTTGTGTCATGTATGACCATTTTGATTTGTTCCCATTCCTTGTCGATGTCGGCTGATGGATTGTCTTCTATTCCTCTTGTGTCAAGCAGGTCGTTTCATCTTCTCTCAATCTCTTCTTAGTATTTCTCCTTTATGTCAGCATCCTTTAATTTACTTGTCTGCACTTTTCTCTATTTCTGCCATTTTGATATGGCATCAGCTGATAATCATGCTCTTTTTTTGTGAATGTTAAAGTTCATTTTAATTTAATCTTGTCTAATTTGCTATTTGTGATTTTTCATTTTATTAAATTATAAGTGTTCAGATTTTAAATTGTAATTGGATTATTTATGATATCTTTATTATTATTAAATAACAAACAAATAATTATTTACTGTTTAGCATTGGTGTCTAATCATAATTACTGTTGTCACAATCTTTGAAGCATATTTTAATGGACTGTGATGTTTAGCTCCTCTAGGACTGAAAAGAAAAAAAAATGAATTGTAAGTTTGTTATATATATATATATATATATATATATATATATATATATATATATATATATATATATATATATATATATATATATATATATATATATATATATATATTACATTTCAACCATTTTCTGAACCTTATATTATTAGCCATGGTAGCTGGCATGTCATTAAATTACACTGTGAAAACTGGTTAATCTTCCTATTATACCTATATAACGGCATTAGCAACACTGCTCTCTAGATCTCTTGTCTGGCACTGAAAGCACTTTATTAGTCAACCTAATAATTGTGTGCTTGTTTGGGGTAGTTTGGGTTCCACAGTGGTCTCTCTTTGAGTGGTCTGTTACATATAATACTTATGTGATCTATAATATAGAGCACAGTCAAAAGTATGTGTGGTGACTGTTCCCTCCTGGTACCGTCCTGGGACAAAGACAGGAATTGTTCAGAGAGACACTCACGTACGCTTTCTCTCTGTCAGGCTTGGGATCAAAGCCCGGGTCATGTGACTGTGCAGCTTGATGCCACAGAAGAACTGCTTAGATCCTGACATTCCACACCAGGGGCGTCGCTAGACCCTTTTTACTGGGACATGAGTCCCAGTAACATACCACTGGCACTATGTCCACTGGGAATACCATGAAATATTACTGATAAATCCTTGTCTGATGGTGGAGATTACGGTATCCTGACCCGGAAATCATTTTCCCTGATAATATTTCAGCTGCCATCCCTTTTTTTTCAGCTGCTTATAGAACCAGAGTGGCAATTTGGCAAAATTTGTAAACTGGTACATGACGCAGTTGATCAAACGGTTTTGCTAAAAGCTCTGGAATTTTGTTGCCATTCTTCCGGACGGTTCACTTAAGCACTTATGAGGTTGATAAATTAAACCATTGTAAGAAACAAAACTTGCAAACCATTTGTCACCAATGAAGGATCTCTTTATTTTGCTTACAGCTCATGAACAAATCCTTTTTGATTTTGCGTAATTCTGACTTGCAAAGTTCCATTGTGATTCTGATTTGGTTTCATTAAACATCACTTCAGTAAAGAATATTTTAGTTGCAACAGCAATTTTACTTGTTCAGCTTTTTGGATAACTTTGTTGAAAACAGCCCCTGCCAATTGTTCATTCAGCTGTTCAAAAGAAAAGCTTCAGCAAAGTGCAGTTCAAGCTAATCCACAGGAATGGAGGCATGCTACAAATGTTTATTAAAAGTCAGTCACATCCACTGAAGTAAGACTTTCAGACTAATTGTCGAGCACAAATCACTCCAGGTACTCCAGTGGCACAGTTTGACTCTAAAAACCGTTTTAATGGCTGAACAAATTTAATAGCACACTGACTGTTACTCTTTTGTTTCTCCGTCAGTCTCAAGACAAGCATGTCGCTCTAGAGGAAACCAAGAACTACACCACTCAGTCCCTGGCCAGCGTAGCCTACCTGATCAACACGCTTGCCAACAATGTGCTCCAAATGCTTGACATTCAGGCGTCCCAGCTGCGCCGCATGGAATCCTCCATCAACCACATCTCTCAGGTAACCTAGCAACACACCACACCCCTTCTTACAGTCTCACACTCTGGGATATTTTTACTAAAGGCTCTAAGAGTTGAGAAGTAAATGACTGTTACCTAGTTTAGATAAAAAATAGCCTTAGATGTCATGCCCACAGATTGTTGACTGAACGCCTGATGTATAAGGCACACAGAATGGGACACACTTTTGGAATTTAGAATTTGTCATCTGATTGGTTGAGTTCTACAGAGTTCCAGGATATGTGTGTCACATTCTTTAACAGTCCACCTGGAAACAAACCCAGGGTGATGCCAAACCCCTTCATGGAAGAAGAAAGGCGTGATGTTTGCAACTGTGACAATGAGCGCTTATCAGAATCAGCTAAACGCTGTTTTTTTTTTAAAAGTATGTGACGTTTTTAGTGTCATTGTTGCAGTAAACTTGCACAACGTTCTTGAATTTATAATTTATTAATGGCACATCGGTTTATTGTAGGGATATCGACTTTTACTGAGTCCAGACCTTCTGCCGTCAGTCTGAAGGTCTGGCTCCGCAAGACTCAGGTAAAAGAGAAATTATGATATAAATGGTTCGACACTGAAAATAAGCATAGAAATCTTATACTGTGGGAAATCCGCTTCTTTTGGAAATCACACCTGTTCACGGTAGTTAAAGGGATACTCCACTTTTTTTGGAAATAGGCTAATTTTACCACTCCCCAGAGTTAAAAACTTGAGTTTTACCGTTTTCAAACCATTCAGCCAATATCATCCATTGTACATTATTAATGTACAGTTACTAAGAATTGTCTTGTTTTTGTTTGTCTTTGGTTTGCACCAGTTTTCGGTTGATCTCATTGATTCTGTAATAAAATGTTAGGGAGTTTGAGTATTTCCCTCTTTCTTGAAATTAAAATGCACACAGCCGCACTGGCATTCATAACGGTGCGGAGCAGAGCGAGCATTGAGCTTCGATAGGAATGAACTGAAAACGCTCTCTCTGCTTTACTCGCTCCGTGCCACTGGACAAGCACCGCAAATGCCCGTGCACGTTTACTTTCACAAATTATCCCCGATTCGGGGCCGGCAATTGCTTGACTGGTGGGTTCATGATTATTATTCTTAATGAACGACATAACAGTACAGTGACAAACTCACTTTAAATAGGCATTTTTAAATATGGCTTTTGAAAATCTTCTGTCATCATCTTGTCAGTGAGTGAGGGGAAATCTGGCTCCTTCTGAGACTCTCGTTTGGCTCACGCTGAATTGAATTGTACTGTCTGTTCTCTAACTGAACCAAATTATTTGTATTGCTATAAAAATCTAAACTATGGTGGGGGCTGCGGTTTTGCGGCTGAACACAGGTTTATCACAGCAGGCCTAGGGACCAGATACATGCACCTCAAATATGGATAAAGGGATTAAAAAAAACATACCCATTTGATAATATTTAATACTTTAAAAAATAAATAAATTAATACTTAAAGCAAAGATGTGTTAAATTGATCATTTGCATTAATATAAAATTGCCCATTTGTAAAAACAAAATTGCGGGATCCAGGGCTTTTGATAAAGGGCTCAAAATTAACTTTCTTGTTTTTACTTGAAATTTGGTAAATTTACATTTCTCATGGATGATTGCTCTCTTCCACTTTTCATGCTTGCTTTCTTTTGTCTCCATTTCTCTGATCTGTCTTCTCTCCACTGCCCTCATCTGTGGACTCAGCTGCTGCTCTGGACTCGAGCCCTATTTACCATATCACTGTCACTTAATGCTGAAAATCATTTAGCTGTGTTTGAGATGCCAGCAGCAGCGGTTTATCCCCTCTGTGTTTTGTCATAATTTATTTATTTAACAGATGTCAACAGCATGGCTCTAAAGCGATTAAACACTGCGCCTCAACATCTAATTCAGCTCTTCTCATGAAGTGCTTTTGACACAATCCTCTCCCAAAATCTCCATGTGAAATGAAACCGTACTCCACCGAAAGGGATTTCAGGGATCTCACAACTGCACGCTTTAATATTTTGGCCTTACATATTGTGTTTTGTGACCTGCAGAAGTTTTAAAGAGGCCAAACTCAGGCCATCCTTTTTCCTCAATGTGTTTCCTGCTTCAAAGCCATAATTAAATTTTTGCCACTGTAGCTTTAAAGTCAGAAAATATGTAAATGACTTCTTATGATTGGCATTGGCATGTGAATATGGTTGTAGTTGTGAAACGCTTCAAACCTGAATGATCCAATTTAGTTTTATTAGATCTGAAATTTCTTCAAACTTTTTTTAACTTGTTCTTTGTTCTTCTACTATTCAGACTGTGGACATCCATAAAGAAAAGGTGGCAAGGCGGGAGATCGGCATCCTCACCACCAATAAGAATACCTCCCGCACGCATAAAATCATTGCTCCAGCCAATCCCGAAAGGCCAGTGCGGTACATTCGCAAACCTGTCGATTACAGCGCACTGGACGATATTGGTCATGGTGTGAAGGTAGGACGCAAGCTCACCAGCCTCTAGAGAAAAAACTTTTTCTGACTAACATGTTTGTTCTGAACTAACAAAATCTAACGTGGGTATTCTTTGTGTCTGAGATGTGTCACTAACCTCTCTGTGCTTCCTCTCACCTCTGTTCTCTGCTTCGCTCTTGGTTTAAGTGGTTGCTTAAGTTCAAGGTAAGGGCTTTTACAGCTGTCCTACGATCAGGTGACATGAATGGAGAAGGAAAAAGGTTTGATTCCTTAGTTCATACTTATGAACTAAATACAGACGGAGACCACTGACATTCTGTATTTGATCCGTTTTAGGTATTAAGCCATTATGAAATGCAAAAATACTAGTCAGTGCTGATTTGGAGATTCCGTAATTCTTGTAATAGATACATTGAGAAATAATATATGAGTTTGACTTAGCAAATTCTGTGGGTCCGAAATTGAACAACCATTTGGCAATCATCCCTGTTTCTTCTTTCATCCTTACCATTTTATAACTGTTGCATGTGTGTTTGATTGTTCTGTTTGAGCTTTTATTTGTTTTCTCTAAAAACTAAATGAGATAACTCTTTATGTATCCAACACTGTCTTTCTCTCTGTAGCAGTTTTTTTATTTATTTTTTTTATTTTTAACGGCTGTACTAGGCCATTGATACCGTTTTTCCTCCTCTACCATGAAACTGAGATGTTATCTTTCACAGCTAAAGGCTGTTTATGATGTTGAATTTGTCATAGGTCAACACCCAGAACATGAAAATGGGCAGCCTTCTTCGCACCACTCCTCCCACACAGAAACCACCCAGCCCGCCAATGTCAGGCAAAGGCACCTTAGGGTATGTATAAAGACCATGTAGCTCTAGGGGTCACGACTGAAAGAATCAGCCACTGAGATTATGGTGGTGAACCACTCATTTGAAGAATTTGTTTATTATAATTTAAATTCGTGTCTCTGAGGTCCTTTGTCTGATCAGATCATTTAGTGTTTTTCCGTAATAATTTTTCTAGAGCAACATCAGTGAGGTTTTCATTTCCTAGTAAAAGCAGTGTTTTTTCAGTGTAGGTCACACACAGCATGATGTGACGTGTCTCTAGTTGAGTTGTGTAGGTCATGTTTTTTGTGTTGTCCTCAGGGAAAACTCAGCCTCATTCCCCACAGATGACATTATCCTTCACATCCCTTGTTTACTTTTAAGCTAGTGAACAGCCAGATTAATATTTGGGCCAATAAAAAAAGCAGTGTTAAATGTGCTTTGGCATCTAAAATTGGGAAACTGTGAAACTGATTATGAAACAGATCAGATATGCTCAATCTTTAAAGAGTTTTCATTAAGCCAGAGCTTGATATTTCTGAGTCCTGCCCTGTTTTCTGAACACTAGCTGTGCAGATTGGTGCTCTTTTGTTTCCTGTGTGGCCTTATGATGGCTGGTCATTGCAGGCCAGATAGTGTACTGCTTAATGGACATATCTGCTACATAACACAACTGTATATTTGTGTCAGTGTCATAAAAAAACAAGGAATTTATGGTTTAAAAGTTTTGCATTGTGACATTTTTTTATGACAACCCTTTATAATGAGAGTAAATCACTCGCATATGTGACCAAATTTCACGATAACTTGTAAATTATACACTTACAGTTGCCTGTAGATAGAGCTAAAAATAGGCACAAATAGGCTAAAATTCCATTGCCTACTGAGCTTTACTCACCATGAGAGAAAGAGAGAGCACATGAAGGGCTCATTGGCAGAACTGTCACTGTCCCAATCAGACCAGAGCTGAATTTAATAATTTTAATGAATTTAATAGAAAGTGAAGTTTATTCCTTTAAAGTCAAAGTGATAACGTTTTTCCTGTAATGAAAAGATAGTTTACTAGTTTTAATTAGTAATCAATTGTTTATTGAATTATAAGTAATCATTTGTTCTGGTTGCCTCAAACAGCCATGACTGTTTTCCTCTTTTAGAGACCAAAGAAGAGAATGCGAACACAGTCTCATGAAAGATGCGTATCTATACCACGAGTGTCATTTCTCGTGGCATTTATACGCCAAAAATGGTTTTTGCGTGTATATGGTACGCACTAAAAAACCCTGGGTTAGGTTTAGGGGGAGGGGGTGGGGAGTTTGTGCATATTATACGCCAAAAAGTGCGTATCATATGTACGCGAAATCGCGTGCCATATACACGCAAAAACTGTTTTTCGCGTATAAATGCCATGAGAAATGACATTCGTGACATAGATACTAACTTTCATGAGATCGGGCTGGAATGGGGCACTGACTGACTTTTTATTTGAATTTGCACTTTCCCAAATCTAACACATTTTATTTTTGTTTGTTGCATTACCTGGAAATTCCTGTATGGAATCCCAGCCTCTCATAGAAAACTAAAAACTTTCTGTTTACCAATATTAACAGCTTTGCTTTGTAATATTCAATTCACATTTATTTGTATAGCGCTTTTCACAATACTCATCATTTCAAAGCAGCTTTACAGAGAATGCATCTCAGAGTCCACTTTAGAATTTAGAGAGATCTGTTATCATAACTCTTAGTTATATATTAGCTATATAAAGCTATTAATTTAAACAATGTAATAATTGAATGCAAAAACAATTAAGTTCATTGAAGTTATGAATACTTGTTTGTTAACAAATGATTGACATTTATTTAAATGTAGCATTGGTGCATGTTGATTGAGTTTGCGCTCATCTGAAGTCTTCTAGCAATAATACTCTATCCTGGTTATATCATTTGAGAATAACAACCATTAAATCATGCAAAACAGGTTTATGTATAACATGGCAGCAAACATTTAAGTTTTGCAGGCTAGTAATTGTTTGATCAAGTCTCCTTAAGGTTGATAAAGTGCTGTTTCTCTTGACAGGAGACACTCCCCCTACAGGACACTTGAGCCAGTGAGGCCTCCTGTGGTGCCTAATGACTATGTCCCGAGCCCCACGCGCAATACAGTGCCCATCCTGCAGCAAAGTCCTGACGCACAGCATCTGTTCATCAGAGGAACCGCACTTACAGGTACAGTTACCCACATCCTCTTCTCTTGTCTCTCGCACTGCTCTCCATCTGCATCCACTGATTTATAGTCACTGTGTGAACATGTATTTATTAGCTGGCATTGATTAGTTGGTTTTGCTGAGAGACATCACTTCTCCCTAGCACTTATAAAACAAGCATCGCTGATTGTCTGCACAATTGCATAATCTGAAACCTAGGAAACCAGTTGCGAGTGACGTTAGCAGTGCTCGCACAAACGCATCATCAGTCATGGAGGATAAAGAACGTCTGAAGATGCTCTCAAATGACTCCAGAGCCTCGCTTTCTTTGAGATATCTCCCATCTTAAACATTACTTTCTTCGTTTTATTTTTCCTGAGGATTTTTTCAGATCAAGTTCAGTACATTGCAGAACAAGGTCTTTGAAGCTCTGACCTTTTCTTCTATGCCTGAAATTATGTAACAGCTCTTACTTGTTCTCTTTTGATCTCTGTGCCATCTGCAGGGATGCCTGTAAAATCTTTATGTTTTTGGCTGACACTTTTGGCCAAAGTGTTTCTTATTGTGGTGTTTCTGGGAATCAAACCCCTGCCCTTGTTGTAGTTTGCGGCCCTTTTTTTTACTACTTTGAGCCACAGGAACACCTCTTTAATATAGTCCTAAGCATTTCTTCGGTTTTCATCCTGAGGAATGAGTGTATGCTGGAGTCCTCCCACATGCTCTGGATCACTGCTTGTCACTCAGAAGAAGAGCATTTGGTGCTGTTTCTCCCATCCGTCTGCTGGTTGGAAATGTTATTGAACATCTTGTCTATGACACAAATGACAATGGTTGTTCCCTCTTAAAGTTTAGAGGGACTCATCATTTGTATTGTATACATTATCAAATTTGAGAACATTTTAATATCATCAGATAAGATGTTAATAAACATTTAGAGTTCAGCATTAATCTTGCAGAGGCTAAAGACAGTTTGGAGTTGCAATTCACACATTAGAGCTGTAGCACTTCAAGGATGGAGGTTTTGGATGGCAGAAATCAGTGATTAGCGACGATGGCACGATTTGACTGTTTAGTGTCTATTTTGTGCACACAATGTGGATAAGCTACAACAGTGAACTTTTTCTGGCTGGTAAACACTTTCAAACTACCATTGGTGCATGGTGATTATGTAATGTGTAGATGGGCTCTGGGACTCTGCCATCTTTGTCGTGGAAATCTTCTCCAATTCAAACTTTTTTTGTTCAGTCCATTAATGTCAGACTTGAGTAAAAACATCAACACTCTGGAGAGCTGCTTTATAGTATAAATTGAAGTTGTTTTTTACGTTTAATCTTTAAAGCTGATTGTTATGAAGTGCTAAATAAACATGACATGACCGGTGCGCTGAATTGCAGAGCTGATGCAAATATATTCACATTGCTGTGATCAGATCCTTTCTTAACTGCTGTTTTGTGTTTTTGTTCTTGAGAGAAAACATGCAGCACATATTTACATAGTCACCTAAAACAAGCACAAAAGCAGTGGACCAGGACCACGTTTGAAACCCACTGCTCTAAGCAAAGAACTTTTTTCAAGATCCTGATATACTAATATTTCAGAGCATTAAAGATTGGAGAAGTACATTACATATCTTAGTTGTCAGTTGTTTCACCGAAAGATCTTTGACATTATGATAGAGGTTTAAAACATTCAGTTGTTAGCAGTCAGAATTATATGCATTTTAAAAATAGATGGGTGAACTTCCATGCCAACATTTAATAAAATAATTATTCATGCTTAGATTATAAAGACAGACAATTCATTATTTTCTATCCATCTGGCATTACTTTTCATCTCTTACAAAAAAGTATCTCAGCTCAAGGTCCTTTCTCATTACTGATTGACTTGTGTATTTCTTTGCTTCTGTTTCTCTGCATCTCAAGGACATTATTTCATGCAGTCAGTGTGCTCAGCCGTTTGCCTTTTTCAGTATCTGAGCGCAGTCTTGTGAGTGTGGTTCTTTCTGGCCAGCAAAGTGTCTGCTGTTGCACAAATGCTGCTATCTCATGCTCTTTATGTCATCATGTGTGAACTGTTGGTCCATGTATGGAGATCTCTCTTTGTGTGTGAGTGAGGAGCGCTTACATGACATGAGTGTGTATAACATGAGGCACATGTACATGTGGTGTGTAATCTGTTCAGCAGTGGGAGCAGTGGTGGCAGTTATCCCAGCAGCCGTAGTGGCAGTCGTGAAAACAGCGGGAGTGGAAGTGTGGGTGTTCCCATCGCTGTGCCCACACCCTCTCCACCCAGACGCCTTTCCAGGTGACATCTTCATCTACCTCTCTGACTTCACTTAACAATTACATTCAATTGGTGTATTTCAGCAGTTTCTATTATATTTTCTCTCAAATGACTGAAACAAGTAATTTTCTGAAATAAGGCTATAAATGAACAGTAACATCTTGGTTGTTCAATCCTGCTCCTGAAGTGCCACTGTCCTGCAGACTTTAAGCTGCAACACACCTCTCTGGGTGTTTCTAGTGATCCTGAACACACTGATTAAAGTGTATAATTGGGGCTGGATCTAAAATGTGCTGGAAGGTGGCCCTCAAGGAGCAGACACCCCTGATATAGACTTCAGAAAAGCAGAATTGTGATTTTATGCTTAGCTTCTTAAATCATGCCCCCACATTACCTCCCTTTATGTGAAATGCAGAAAGCATTTCTCATTTGGTTTCCTTCCTCTCTCCTCGATTTTACCTTGAAGCTGTGAGTGCCAGCACAACTTCAGCTCCAACTAACTCCCACTCAGCCTTCTTTCACTTCCTTCTAACTTAACTCCCACCCAACCCTCAATCACCGAATCTCTCGAACTCCACTGAGAGCTCTCTGACCCCAGATAAAAGCTCTCCTATCCTGCCAGCCACCCCTCACTACAGCTGCTGCTACATCTGACACCGAACCCTGGTGAGTTGGCCAGCTGTGCTGAAACTTCTCCAGTCCATCAGTCACTTCCCCCTACCCTTGTGTCATTTCACACCTGCTGAGACTTATCATGCTATTCTGTGGTGATTTTTTGGTTTTTGTGTGTGTGTGTGTGTGTGTGTGTGTGTGTGTGTGTGTGTGTGTGTGTGTGTGTGTGTGTGTGTGTGTGTGGGTAGGTGGGTAGGTTAGGTGCATGATTAACTTGTACTCAAGGTCCCATTGTCAACCAAAAAAGGCCTTTCACATTTACATGATATAGGCCTGGTTTTACAGACTGGGCTTAAGCCAGTATTAATTGAGGATATTTAAGTATCTTTATATACATGCCTTTTACCTTATAAAAGAAACATCCTTTCATAGAAAGCAAGTGCATTACTGCAATGGCACTGACATATTTTAGAAATGTCCGTGCAAGTGTCTTTCACTTAAAACAGCTCAGAACATGCATGTTAGTGTGGGAGTACTAGGCTTAAGGCTTAAGCCTTTATGTGAAACCAGTGGCTAGTGTGAAAACCTCTTTAGTTTCGATCATGACTTTCACACTTCCTTTTGTACCTTTCATCTTTATCAAAAAATGCTTGTCCTTAACATTCTTCTTATTTATTTTTAACTCTTAAGGAATTATGGTGGTGTATTTCTCAGTAATGAACATAATCAGTCAGTCTCATGACTGTGTTATTCGTGCAGGTGTTCCTCAGTTCTACAGCATGAACAGACCCGTCCCAGACAGATCTCCCCAACAGTGGGAGGTTCGCTGCCGATATCGCCGGCCGCCTCAATCATGGGTCAGACGTCCATGCCCTCCAGCCAACAGAATGGAGGGCCCTATTACAATCAGAACCAAGGTACTGCTCTCACAATTCAGAGTTTAGCAGACACTTACAAATGAAAACAATAGAAGCAGTTCTCAGTAGGACAACAATATGCAAGTGCTATGACCCCTTTCAATTTCATCTAAAGCATTCCATGAGTTTTTTAAGATAGAATAGAAAAGTGTTCGTGTTACTGGATCAAGTGCTGCCGAAAAGAAGCACTTCAGCTGTTTCTTGAAAGTGGTTGAGTTTGGCACATCATTTTATCGGCAAGGGATAGACATGGTAAAGGTGAGAGAAAGAGATTTTGTGCCTCTTTGAGATGGTATCACAAGACGACATTCGCAAGTTTCTGGATGACACATAAGTCTGAAGTAATGAGTTAAAAGGGAGCAGTGGTTGTTCTGTAGGCCAACGTCAGTGCAGTTTTGTGAGGAGAGGAGTGACGTGTGCTTTCCTTGGCTCATTTAAGACCATTCTGGATCAGTTGCAGAGGTTTGACAGAGCAAGCTGGAAGACCAGCCAGGAGAGCATTACAATAGTCCAGTCTGGATAGAACAAGCGCTTTGAGCAAGAAGTTGTGTAGCATGCTCTGTTAGGAAGGGCCTGATCCTCCTGATGTTGTACAAGGCAAATCTACATGACTGGGTAGTTCTAGCAAGGGTTGTGTGGTCCAAATAAGGTGTGGCCCCTTTAAGAGCTGTGCGCTCCTGGTTGCGCTATTATATTGTATGTGCTCTGTGCCTCAAACACCCCTTTTATTGTCTATGCGAACACCCCATGTATGCGGGTAATTCCTGTTTGATGCTAATTTTTAGCTTATTTTGTTTATTAAGTAACGAGTACACGAGTTTGATTTGGGAATAAAGTGCGAGTTGTGAGGTGCCAATCGCCTCTGTGAGTCTGTCTGGCCTCTGCATGCAATAACTTCAGTTGTGTGCTATCCCTATTCTTCCTGAAGCAACGCGTTAACTGTAGCCTACTTCAGTTTCTTTGCGGGGACAATGCCTTCACCTGCCATCATGTCTATCGGCTCGCTTTCAGGTTGAGATTTCCGGGACTGCGCAACTGGGTAAAAGGGTTGCCAGGTTGAGGTGACAAACAGGTTGAAATTGTAAATGGTCTGTGGATTGTGTGACTATACTGCATTTAATCAAATCTGGCAGCTGGTCAACATTAGACAAACATATTGGTTCGATTATTCATAAAGGAGTTTGGGCCATGCAAGTTACGGGAGTTTCCCAGGAGAAATAACAAACCGGGAGGGGTCCGGGAGATGGGGCTAAAAAACGGGAGAAACCCGGCAAAAACGGGTAGTGTTGACAGGTATGTTAGCGCTGTCTTCGCAAGGTTTAGTTGAAGGTGGTGGTCCTTCATCCAGCCAGACAGGCTAAGATACGAGCAGCTACAGTACCGATGGGATCGTAAGGCTGGAATGAGAAGTAAGTTGTGTGACATCAGCATAAAAATGATAGGAAAAGCCATGTCTCAGAATCACAGATCCTAGTGATGTCACATAGATGGAAAAGACAAGTGGTCCAAGCACTGAGCCCTGAGGCACCCCAGTAGCTAGATGTTGGGTCTTAGACAGCCGCCCCCCACGACACCCTAAAGGAACTATCTGAGAGTTAAGACTTGAACCATTGGAGTGTGGATCCCAAGATGCTCTTCATCTTTATGGTTGACTGGAGGATCTGGTGGTTAACTGTCAAAGGCAACAGTCATGCCATCACAAACACCTGTATGAGCTGTATTTGTGATTTGAGTTGGGTGAGGCGCAATGGGCCAAAGAGACAAGGTTGTTTGAAACGACAGACTTCACCTTTAATGATACATGGTTGTATTAACATTGTTAGTGTTACTTTAATGTTTAAACGGGTTAGTGTTTAACCTCTCTAGCTGTTGCAGATCCACCCTTCATCCTTTCTGCTATGAGGTAACCACTTCCTGTTTGTCAGACAGTGTTTGCACACTCCACTAACTATCTACTGTCTTCTGTTTTTTCCTTACGCATCTACTTTCTTTATCTTGGTTCATTGCTCACACCCCCCACCCCCGTGCTTTTTTGTGGTCTTGTGGACTAGCCTCAGTGGCCCCCCCTCCCCCCTCCATACTGCAGATCACACCCAGCTTCCACTGACGGGTTTTGTGGCTCGCGTACAGGAAACCAGTAAGTGGCTTTGAGCTTCTCCAATGAGACCCCTTTAGTATTTAGAGACACACACATACACACATTCAGCTCAAAGCAGCTTGTCTAAAAACACTAGAGCTGCTGTTGAAAGCATGAAATATACCTATAATAGTGGTCGACCAATATTGTTTTTTGATGGCCAATGCCGATATCAAGCTGATATATATATATATATTTGTGCACTCACCGGTAATCATATTTTTTCAAATAAACAAGGTAACGCTAACTTTACAAAGAGCACACAGTGAAAACAATATGAATATATGAAAGTGGGCAACTGGATCTAGAACAGCATATTTTAAAATGGATTTAAAGTTTTTCAATTGGACAGCTGGATTAAATTGCAAGGTTTGTAAAATCAATATTTCCTAAGAAAAAGCCCTCAAGCTTACAATTTTGTGGCAGATGAGTAAATCACAGATATAGAGATGCATACACATGAATGCACCTGTATTCAGAGAATATTAGGAGTGTAGCTTTCATCACCGTTTCTTTTTCACAGTAAACCATCCATATCATAACTGACTACTTGTTCTCTCTGCATGGATCCATGAGCTTGCATGGCCTTCTCAACTGGAGTCATGTGTCTCCTGTTAATTTTTCTACTCTCACTCAGTTTCAGATGCACCTCCCCCACCTCCCCCTTCAGAAGAGCCGGTGTTTGAGACACAAAATCCAGCTCCTCCTGAAGATGAGGAAGGAGAGTCTTCTGTGGTGGAGTACAGTGACCCTTATGCTGAAGAAGACCCACCCTGGGCTCCACAAACTTATATGGAAAAAGGTACATTGAAGATGCTGGTTAGATTAAAGCTAGGGTACACGATTTCAAAGATTGTTCATTATTAATATCCTCATTTAGATGCTGGTTATGGTTCTGTAGTACAATCCTAACAATATGATTAGAAAAAAGAATGAAAAAAAATCCATTCACTCTATTGGCTGTACAGCCGCAGAGAAGTTAACCAATCTAAGCTGTCCTGCCAGACAGCTCACATTGGTCAACTGCTCTCATCCAATCACCAGCTCCACTTGAAACTCCGCCTGGCGCACCCCAACTCCGCCCCTCTCCTAGCACGAGCAAGCAGCTGACAGTGTATGGTAGCTAGCTAAGTGGTGTCGGATCAGCAATGGATAAAAATATAAACGACAGCAGCAAGCGGCCCCTGCTTGCCCCTACTGTAAAGTTTGGACGAAAGAGAAAGTCTGTAGAGGAAAGAGCAGAAGATTAAGAACGCTGGACTCTAAGTAGGATAAATATAGGGTCCACCATTGACCATTGGAGGAAGCTTCAGGGAGATCTGGGACTGAAGATCAGACGCAGACACGGATGACTTTTTGTTGAGCAGGTAAACATTTATTTATACTTTTATGGTGTGACGTGTTGCATAAGTAGATTTTTATCAGTCTGACAACATGCTCATGCTGCCGGTCGGCATTGAAATATTAGCCGTTTAGCATTCGCCTATCACGGGTCAAAGTAATAATATTTCTTGAAGTGCTTAAATATATTTCAGTATGCCTAGCGCGTTTCTGTTCGAGCCGATCGGAATTTGAACAAGATGCGCAGTGTGCTGCAATAACAATTACTGAAAACCTTAGCAATACTAGTAGTATTATACTAATGGTGGTGGGGAGTTTAGAGCATTTCATGTGTTGCTAATCTTGCATTGACGTGAACTCAAAAGTCACATAGGTCAGGGATCAGGTAGCACAGAGGGGAGGGGTGTGCGTGTGGAGGGGCGGGATGAGGTTTTTTTTTAAAACTTCCCTACCGTCTCAGGCTTTCTTGACCGATTTTTCACATAGTATACCATAGCTTTAATCTCACAATATTATTGGCTAACTAGGGCATAACAGTATAGGTTACAATTATGTTCATTAAGACATATCAATGTGCTTGGTTAAACTTTAAATTTAAAATTGTGTCTTTTGTATTAAAAAAATTATTGTGGCTTGCATTAAAAAAAGTTAGGTAAAATGTACTTGTTCATGTTGTTTTGCAAACACTTTAGCTGCTATTGAGGTGGGATACTGGGTTGAGGATAAGTGATAGAAGGGTCTGTAGTCTAATTATAGATGTAATTACAGCTGTAATTCCAAGCAGGTTTTTTTTTTTTAATGGAACAAAATGTGCATTGTAACAAATCATTTATAAATATTAGTACTTGCTATTCAAAGACACTTGTTATAAAGGGGCCTTGTGCTCAGTGTTGACATTACCATGATTTGTAAAAGGCGGGTGTTGAATGGTACTCTGGTGATAGTTATCTTATTAACAACTGAAAGCATCTTTAATTAGTAAAAAAATAAATAAAAAATCTAGTGTTAATTTCATTGATTTAAAAAAAAAGCTTATTGACAACCTTTTTTCTATGACTAAGACTGCGGAAGAAGTGCAGATGATCTGAAAACACCAACAAACGAGTAAGCTGGAGTTCAGCGATCTCCATTTTTAGATATTCTGTCATACAGCCAGTCTGTGTTTCTTCACGAGCCACTTGTGCTGTTTGCTGCGATTAAATCTGTGATCAAACCTTCTCAGTGAGGAACTGTAATACATCCTTGACTATATTTGTGTAATAACTGCACCTCTGTGTGTAAATAGTCTTTTCCTGTTGTTTTAATAGAAAAGAAATAGTTTTTTAATTAATTTCTGACCAGTTTATTGTTTGATTAGTTTTCATAATGTAGACAGTGTTCATTCATGGCATAGCCTAAAATAAATCAGGAAATTAGACAAGTAAAATAAACCATGCATATGGGTTGACATTCTCTTTGATTTGTGCCTATCCACCTTATTCTGCTCTAAACAATGCACGCTGCCATGACGACGACTCTGGTTGTCAACTTCAGGTTCGAGTCTGGTCTATTGTTTTTGCCAAGTGTTTTAGATTGTCTTGTACCCACATTGCTAAACTTAAATCGGAAAAAAAATTCATCAAATGTGATCTGATCACGTTATTTTTTTTTAATTAAATCACAGATAAAAACAAAATGAACGTTTTTCTTTTCTTCATAACTTTCAAAGGATAGCTGATGCATGACTGCACTGATTTCCCTAATCCAACACACATCCGACAGTTTCTCATCATCTCCAACTGCTGCCGAATAACAGGACTATAAGTTTAGGCTGGTTAGTCCTTTGACTCCTGTCTACCTCTACTTTCAAAGATGCATCTACATATTTCTCACTCAGGCCTGTGAGGTTAGGCATAACGTTATGCCGAGTTTCATCATCTATTGTTTATATACTTGTTATTTATTAAAACCAGTCAATTGGTTGATGAAACATTGCTTGAAATTAATAAGATGCAATTAATAAAAAACGAAATTCACTTTAAAGAAAGGTTTCTTTGTGGTTTCTCTTTAAGATCTCTGTGAAAGTTTTAAAGTCGCTTTCAGAACGGTCATGTCCGTGAATATAAAACGCATGTGTAGACTGATATTTTTCTAATGTCTGGACCACTGATCTATATAATATATCATCAATATAGATGAGTGGTCTGGACTAGCGTGCTAGCATTCTATGTAAACAAATACTTCAACAGGAAGTAGAAAACCGTTTAGTCAGTGGAAACCGCAATGAATCATGGGAAATAGAACGGGCGCAGAATAAGGTGGATAGGTGAGATTGCAGTAATCCTGATGAAATGTAAAACTTAGATTTCAATCATCGTTGTGATTCTAATGTGAAGTTTTTAAACAAAAACAGGACAAGGTTGACTAAATATAACTAAAAAGCTGACAAAATGAACAAACACACAAGTGGTGGGAATGTGTAGAACTGTGAATGATGGGGACAATTTCTGCATGGGTCATTGGTAACTTGCCGGTCTCTTTTGTTTTTCTTGCTTTTAGTGGTGGCAATCTATGACTACATGCAAGACAAGGAAGATGAGTTGTCTTTCCATGAGGGGGCCATCATCTATGTGATCAAAAGAATGATGACGGTTGGTATGAAGGCGATGATGAGTGGCACTACGGGGACTCTTTCCTGGAAACTACGTTTGAGTCCCATCATGCACTACAATGAGTGAGCATGTCTCGAGGTCAGTCCTCCACCTCTGACAACGCCCACCAGCGCTAATCTTACACTGCAGAAGAGTGCATGTGTGCATACAAACCATGCTAACAACAGCCCGTGCTCAAAAAAGGATGCAATATGAAGTTGAACATCCAGATGTTACAGACCACACTTTTGCACCAAGGACTGAGAAAACTATTAGAGAACTAAAATTATATAAAATAAAAGCCAATAACATGTTTACTTTTACCTTGAATGAAGGATACAACGTTTGAAGTTGTGTATATGCATAAGCTAGATTTGGAGTGGGTACTTTGTTGTCTGTATTTCCATATTTCATAATCTTGCCTATTCCACAGCAAGCATTGCAGTGTTTTGGTAGCGCAGTACTGGGGCTGACTGATGTCTCTGAAACAGATTTATTTTTTGAATGGCCTGAGGTGGGTTTATGGTATTTTACAGTGAGGTCAGGTTCAAAAGGGAATTCATCACAATCATATTTTGAGGAAAAATGAAAGTGTGGCACTGAACAGAAATTGAAATGTTGCTTTGTATTTATTTCATGTTGTGACAGTTTAAGGTGATTTTTAATTTGTGCAAGTCTCTGGGAAGTGTTTATTTTATTGATTGTTTGATTTTTATATCTTTTACTGTCCCATATTAGAGAATCTGTTTCAGCCAGTTTGTTGAAATAGAAAATATTTGTGCGAACTCAGAAGTATAATTCATGGTGTCTTTGCAGGTTCTGATTCATTTGCATAAAGGTCTCACCTAGGTTTAACTTTTTTTCAACCATCATTAAAAATATTTCATGCATTTATCGATCACTTTTTTGTTTATGCATCTTCCCCTATGAGAATCAGTCAGCCCCTGACACACATGCAGTATTACGACATATCTAAAAACCTCATGAACAGTTTTTACTTTTTTGGTTGTTTTAAATATTGTGTGGTGAATGCTAATCAATTGGTTATTATTTGTTAAGTGTATGAAGTGCTTCATAGACTGCATGCTTAATAAAATAAAACATTTTTACATTTCACATTTAAATTTTTTCCTTATTTTATTTACAAGGTTCCCACAATAATGAAATTGAAAAAAATTGTAAAATTTTCTCATGTAAAATAAAATTTCACCAGGTAAAAATGCAGCTTTATTTTTACTGTTTTGGTGAAAGGACATTTGCGCAATTGAAAGGGGTAGTTCAACCCAAAAATTAAAACTGTCATTACTCATGTTATCTCAAACCCATAAGACTTCGTTCAATCTTCAGAAACACAAATGATCTTCATCTTTTTTATGAAATAAGAGAATTCTTTCCCTCCATTGATAGCTACACAACTACTACTTTGACGCTTCAAACTGTTCATAAAGAGATGGTAAAACTATGACTATGAATTTAGTGTTCAAATAGTAAATTTTTAATCAGATTTAATTTAAGCTTTTTATTCACATTTAAGCATAGATCAGTGAACATAAACTGAAGCTCAACCGAACACGCAGCATAACACGAGAAAGAACCTCACTTTCTTTTACCACAACTGATGTGCGAGTCGATGAATGTGAACAAAAGCCTAAATTCAATCTGTTCATCATATAAAGCAAATTTGTCTCTTCACAAAGTTTGGACTAAACAGCTCAATTCATATGGATTAGTTTTACGATCTCTTAACAAACACGTCAAATTGGTCAGTTGCGTAGCTGTCAATGAAGGGACAGAATATCTCAGATTTCATCGAAAACATCTTAATTTGTTGTACAAGGATAAACGAGTATTATGGGTTTGGAAAGACATGAGGGTGAGTAATTAATAAAATAATTTCATTTTTGGGTGAACTAACCCTTTAAGTGTATGTTAGTACCTGAAACATCAAAAAAATGTGGGAACCCTGTATTTATTTAGTTCCTCATTCCACTTTTGTTACTGATACTTCTTATACCCAGTTTAAGACTTTCATACGACATGGACAATGTCCAAACATTATATTATTAAAGGAGTAGTTCACTTTAAAAAAACGTGCTTGATAATTTACTCACCCCCATGTCATCCAAGATGTTCATGTCTTTCTTTCTTCAGTTCGAAAAGAAGTAAAGGTTTTTGATGGAAACATTCCAGGATTTTTCGCCATATAATGGACTTCAATGGGAACCAAATGGTTCAAGGTCCAAAAGACAGTTCAGTGCTCGAATAGGAGTTCAAATAGGAGAGTCACGCATCACAAGAACAGAGCAAGGTGACTATTTCGAGCTTATTAAACTTAAACTTTGTTTTTTTTTTAAAAAATTTAAATGGCGCGATTATTTCGCTTGATAAGAGCCTTATTCATCGTCTGAAATCGTTAAAGCCCTTTGAACAGTTTGCACTGAAACTGTCTTTTGGACCTTGAACCGTTGGCAAGTCCATTATATGAGAAATCCTGGAAGAGTTTTCATCAAAAACCTTAATTTCTTTTCGACTGAAGAAAGAATGACATGGATATCTTGGATGACATAGGGGTAAGTAAATTATCAGCAAGTTGTTTTTTTTAAAGTGAACTATTCCTTTAATCCGGGTGCTCTATAAATGTTTATGCTAAATATATTGTGCCATTTTGTGATGTTATTCGAAATGTGTATAAGCTACTATTTGACAAATCACTGATTCTTTTTCTTTTCTCTCTTGCTACTAAAACAGTTTTCCATTTTGACTCCATTGTGAAACCTCCATCATGAAAATGAATCTGAATCTTATGTAAAGAACAGATGGAGGTTCTTTAAAGCAGGCTAGATCAGGTGAGCGAATCCCTATACTCTACCCTACAATAACACCTGGCAAAATGTGACAGTTCAAGAGGGCTTAGTTTAAAAGCACTGTCTGAAAGCATATCACGGCAAACAGCACAGAGAGATGACAAATATTTCTATTTTAACATAAATATAGTGATTTTTGTATTTTATTAAAGCCCATTGAAGCTCTGAATATCTTGTAGTGCCAATATATGTGTATATAACTAAATAAAAGTATGAAATATTTCCATGTGTGAGGATGAAACTAAATGTGCAAAATCTCAAAATGTGAACCTTTTCCTTTCCGTTTTTAGTCGATTTTTCTTGTAAATTGTGCCTGATCGCTCTAAAACAGCACATTTTCGTGGTTCCAGATACAAAAGTGAAAAATTGTGTTGACCATAAGCTTCTTTCCTTATTGTTATTGACGAATGTGCTAAGGGGAGTTTACAGTGAAATGTCATCTCAGATGGAGTTGAGCTCAGTGTTTGGGACACACGCCCATGTTCTTTTTCAGACTTACGTAACTTGGCGAGTGAACAGGGGTCCAGATGGCTTGAGAAGTACGTAAGAGTGCTGGAGGTTTGCACACTCAGACACCCACAGGCTGTTAGCTACAGAGACAGAGAAGAAGAGCAGTTATTCTGCTGTGACACTACCACCACTATATCTTTAACATTAATATCTCCTGTGGATTTACTCCACATCTTTATATAGTGTTACATCATTTTTTTTTTTTATGATGATGTTACTGTAAGGATACTGTAGCTATATATATACAGCAAAAATTGCAACAACACAAGAAAAAAAAGTAAATGTTTGCATGAGAACTGAGCAAATCAAAGCTCAGTTCTGTGAAAAGTGTCCCTGCTGTGAGAACAAGATATCAAATGAGCAGTCCTGTCTATCAGAAGTTTGGGGAGAAAATGCGTGTCAGTATAATGTACTTGCATTTCTCTAGCTGTGGTTTTGTATGTTTTTGTTTTATTATCAGGATGTTAAAATAATTACATTATTGTCAATTTTTTGCTATAACCTGGGTAACAAGTGGAAATCAACTGATTAAAAAGTGTGGGAACCTTGTATTTAATTAGTTCCTTACACTGACGTGAGATTGACTTGGAAAAATTAAAATTAGATGCTGAGAAGTCCGCACGAGATCATGAGATGCAGGTGGAGCGATCGAGATTAGAAAAGGGAAGGGAGAATGTCAGATGTAGGGGAGAGAGGTTTAATTGGGTTCATCCGGAGGGTTTGACTTGGCCAGTAATCTAAGGTTGCTTCCTAAATTTAATGAATATGACCCTGATGTTTTTTTTCCTTGTTTGAAACTATGTCCGAAGAAAGGAATTGGCCGAGGTCTATCCGAATTATCATGCTTCAAACGGTGATCACAGGCAAGGCTCAGGAGGCATATGCATCGCTCACAATGGAGGACCGTAAGGATTATGACAAGGTAATTTTGAAGGCCTATACAAATCTTTTCCTGAAGCCTATCGCCAGCGATTCCGCAGCTGGAGGAAGGGTGATCGTCAATCTCACTCTGAGGTGGTAATATAAATGTTAAAACGGCTTGCCATATAGTGGTAAGGCCCTAAGGCCCCACATAGAAAGAACCTATGAGGATATATGCGCATATATGAAACCTATATGCAGTTAATATGCACAAATATGCTGCATATATACAGCATATATGCACAAGATAATATATATATGCTGCACATGTGTGTATATATGGCACATATAGGCAATTTGAGGTGCATATAATTATGTGACATTTACAGGCCATGGTCTCCTGTAGGGATCTTCGCCCGTGATGTTACGACGCAGTTACATGTGCTCTGGTTGGCAGAAAAGTAATGGCCGTTTGCCGCACAGTATTTTAAAGTCACAATTTAACCCAAAGATTGGGTACTGTACAGTGTATCATCTAGGTAGACATACCCTTGTAGATTAAGGGCAAATTATTGTATTTTCTTTGATACTTTTTTTTTGTATATGTTGACCAATGTTATATATCAGAAGTAAGATGATTTTGATTCAAAATATAGCTCATGGACAAATTACACCTCTATTTTACTCTAGTTGTAACAAATTTACCAGTTATCCTTAGTTAACACAAGTAATATTTGTAATTATGACTTATAGGCATCTAAAGACTTGTACGCCTTCATTGACTCTCTGGTAAACATAGATGGCGTGTCGATGAGATACAGGTAGGTAGATGTCGACCGAAAATCTGGCCATGTGTTCGGGCTTTTGCTCCAATTCCCAGCAGCTTATGCTATCTGAAGAATTACCACCAAGGCAGTTGTTAAGGCTTAACCCAATTCATATCAATGTTTGGAAGACCGAAGATTATTCAAAGTGACAACGGTACTAATTGTGATTCATAAGAGAAGTCTTCTGAAGTCTTCTGGCTGGACTGAGTGCACAGAAAAATGTTGTTGTGGCACAAGAAAAGATGAAGAATCACTTTGATAAACGTGCTAAATGTCGATGTCTTTACACCTGGTGATCAGGTGTTAATTTTGTTACCGTCTTCTGGGTCTCCTTTTTGTGCTAAGTTTACTGGGCCATATACTGTTCTTTGGAAACTATCTGATGAAATCTATCAAATCGCAACTCCAGATAGGTGAAAATCTAAGCAGTGTTTCCATGTAAATTTGATTAAAGCTTATCGTCTCTTGAAATTCTGAAGTCCAATCAACTCAATCAGTACAGGATACGGTTGTTCCTGAAGATTGTGTTTTGTTACCTCAACTGAAGAATTCAGAGACACTTCATAATTTAGGTGCTCTGTTTTCACAATTGACAGGCTCAAAATAAAGATCTAACACAGTTGTTAGGGGAGTTTACTGGTTTGTTGTCATATATACCCAGTTTTACTCATTTGATACAGCATGATGTTAATGTGTGAGAGGCGCAAGTCCGATTCGTCAGCGTTTCTATAGGGCTCCTGTCAGTAAGAGAGAAGCATTGGAATCTGAAGTTCGATATATGCTCGAGAACGGAATAGCTGTTTTGTTCGTGCTCAAGTTGTCCTTCACCTTGCTTGTTAGTAGCGGAAAGCAGATTCAACTTATAGATTTGGTACTGACTATCGCAAGTTAAATGCCATCACTAAGCCTGATGCTTTTCCACTTCCTCGAATGGAGGATTGTGTAGATCAGGTGGGTACAGATAATTTTGTGAGCAAGTTAGACTGTAAGATATTTTGGAAAAGAGGTAGGCCAAAGTGCGTTCCACTTCAGGCCAAAGTTGTTGCCATTCAGCAGTTTTCTTCTCCGTCTACCAAGAAAGAACTCATGTGGTATTTGGGGATGGTCGGTTATTACCGGGGTTTCTCTGCTGACTGACTTACTTAACTCAGTAAAGTTTGACTGGAGTGAAAATGATCAGAGAGCTTTTGAAAACATTAATTAAATTGTTATTGACTTCTGCTCCTGATCTCAGATAGGCACCATTGGATAGAGCTCATTGAGACCTTTATTTTGATATAAAGAACTCATTTTCGCCCAAAATGCCACTTACGCCCCTCTGGCTCCAAGCCCTCGAATAATCTGTTTACATTTTTGCATTTTTTACAGTTGCTGAATCAGTGCTTAATGTGTTTGATACTCTTTTTACAACCCTAGAATTTCATTGTTAGACATATTAAAGGATCAGATAACCTAGTGGCAGATTTGTTATATCATGTTCCTGATCTGATCAAATAAGTGCAAGGGTTGTACGGTTGTTTCTGTTTTTCTGTGCTCTCTTGTTGTCTTAATTAGCTTTCAGGGTCCTGATTGCAAGGTGGGGCTGAAGGGTGAATGGAAATAATTGTGTTGTACTGTAATCAGAGGTGGTATAACAATGTGCCTAGCAATATGATTAATAAATGTATGGTGTTGGGTTTTTGTGATCAGATTTGTGACGGATCGTCACGCGATGAAACGTTTGCCGCCGAATAAGTCACTCCCATTTTTTGCGAGATGCCGCCAGTGAATAGAGCATCACAGTCCCGCCCACAGCCGGTGCCGGAAGTAAAAATTCAATACAATTTCTCCATTGACATTTGAGATATAAGCCATAAAAATTTAACCATACATGGTAGACTTAAAACCAGCTACGGCTGTACTAAGCGATTGTATATGCTCATATAAACGGCAAAAGTTCATGGGGCACTAAACTTGTTTTAAGATAAATCCCTTTTATTCGCAATGTATTGGATAAGTACTTCATTACCCACAATCCTGAACAATCCCACAATCCAACAGTGATGCATCTGATTGGTGGAAGTCGTGTCACGTGTCTGAAACCCTGCGAATGTACGTGAAGACTGAAGATCGCGTAATGACGTAGGGCTAAGTTCATTGGTCGCACTTCTGAGACGCCCGCGCCATTGGATGTGCAGTTGCCACAGCTTAGCTAATGAGCGAGCCAGATACTCAATGTTTTTGCATGTTGAGCTGCAAATGCGTTTGCTTCAGTAAATCGAGGAAAAGGAGTTTCCCTGCACATTCACTATATAAAATTCACTGGAGGAAAAAGTTCATGCGGCCGTCGTCAGATTTGGAAGTCACTCAAAAGGCTCTTTCACGGTGGCTTTCAGTCGACTTTAGTGAGGTGTGGTGGTTTATGGGAGGAGTAGTTCCTTTGCTCGGAAATGAAAATATGTACACAGGCTTGTACCTTTGACTTTTTTGGGATTTTGTCTTAATTTTTTCACTCGAAATGATATGTTGTATGCTTATGAGTTCAGGCGTAGCTGGTTATCCTCAGACATGCTCTAATACTCTTTAGATATGGATTTTTACAAAATGTCAATGAGAAAAATTAATGGGAAATTTACTTCCGGCACCAGCGCTCTCTCGGGCTGTGGGCGGGACTGTGATGCTCTATCAGCTGACGGGCCGCCTGCTTCATTTTCACTGGCGGTTGCCTCTGTCTCATGGGCCATGGCTGGCTGGCGGCAAGCCGCTTTGAAATACAAGGATTTCAACACTCAAAATCGACCAGCCATGGCTTACTATTGTTAATTACTATATATTTAATTATTTGATGCTGGTAAAATTGTTTTACATTTCTTTGATTGATGCACATTTGAGACACCAATAAACCAAAAATAGTTTGGCAACAAAACTTACTTGGCAATAAATATCTTTCTGATTAGGTTTTACAAAATACATTTAATTCGTGGTATGAACAATTTTGAAGATTTATTTTTATTATGATTTTATTATTTATTTTAAAGGCAATTAAAAAATCTAAACATTTAGATGGTGAATGTTAATTCACTATTTTGTGAATAGCAAATTTATAGCTAAAACACATTAGTGAACTGTGAAGTATTGAATTGACAGGTTTGCTGTGGTCATGAATTTATTTATTTATTTATTATTATTTATTTATTTTACTTTTTTTGGTGGGGCTTAAACGGGGGTTCGATGACACACTGGACTCGATGACACATCAGTTTGCCGTAGTTAGAACCTTTCTTTTACGGTCTATGGTTATAGCATGAAGTTACAAACTCATGTACAGTAGGTGGCGGTATGCACGTAAAGGTTAAAATTCGACAATAATCTAGAGAAGAAGATTGCCGAAGTTACTACTACAGCCCACAGTTTGCTAGTGAGCAAAGTCATCGACTGCCGTTGTTTAAGTAAGTATATGTTTCCTTTTTGTGTAACGCAATATTATGTTTACATTGTTTTTATTTTATCTTTTTAAAGTTAGTCATCTTTGTTCCTGCAGTATGCTGCTAGTCCTGTTGCTAGAGTGGCTAACGTTAGCAAGTGTTAGCTAACACATGCTGTTTTGCCTTTGTTAGGACACACTGAGGTTAAGCAATGTTGCTTGTAACGTTCACATGTAGAAATGTAATAATGGGCTCTATGCACAACTGCACTACTTCCTGAACTTCAGCCAGCTCCTTGTTTCCTGTCTGCCATTATTGGACAATTTGATTAATTCAGGTGTGTGTGGCACTAGTGTAAATTAAAACAGAAACAGAAGACCCCCCACTTTAAAATTTGAGACTATTATACTTTTATATTCAGAGTAATCTATTCAGGCTAAATTTTTGAAAGCACTTGAATTGTGTCTTGGACTCCTGTTGGTGACGTTGATAAATAGCTCCAAGAATGATATGTACTCATGAGTTTACCGGGGTATAAATTATCCAAACCACTAGAGGGAGCTCTTCCAAGGTCTGCTCAAGAATGCGCACAATATAGTAGTGGTGGGAAGTTCGGATCATTTTACTGACTCGGATCTTTGAGTCTCATTCAGCAAAATGAACGAATCTTTTATCGAGTCATTTCGTTCATTTTATCATTATATAATTAAAATGTCATTTTAAATATCCCAAAACATCTAGTACTAACGAAATTATTCGATTACATTTGTAAAAATAGCATAAATAACTATAGGGTAATGCAGCCAAAGCCAAATTATAAGCAACTGAAATAACTGTATATTAATTAGTTGCTGGGTCTTAAGTTCAAGCTATTGCAGTCTGATCCTGTTAGTTTACCTCACCTCCTGATCCGAGGTGTTCTTTCCTTTGCAACTTCATATTTATCAGGTTTGTTCTCCTCCTCTCATATCACGAGACGTTAGCTGTTGACTCGTCAGTGTCTAACTCTGATCTGTGCTGTCTGCTGGGCCGTGCCGTGAGATATAGCTGGACCGGAAAGAGTAAAGATTAGTTCATCTCTCGAGTTCGAGCCGGGTCTGAGTCTTTCGTTCTTCCTGTCAGTCCCATAGAGTCTATGCTGTCAGCACCGGAAAGAGAGAATGATTAGTTCATCTCTTAAGTTCGGGTTCGGCCGGGTCCGAGTCTTTCCTTCTTCCTATCAGTCCCATTAAGTCTATTCTATCAGTACCATAAAGGGGAATGATTAGTTCATTTGAGTCTTCGGGTTTGAGTCCTTCGCGTTCTTTTCTCATGTGACCACTCTCGCATCAAATGTGTATTGTGTTATAATACAAAATATGTTCAATAAACATTATAAACAAAAGTTCCATTATTCCTTATTCCTTATTATTGTCCCTGTCCGTCTCTTTTTCTATATAATGCATCTGTGGTGTGTTTTATTATATATTATACATTAATTAACTACTATTATATTATGCATCATCTACGTGCTTGTTTGTAAAAAGTTTGTGAATTAGTTTGTGAATTAGGCTATTCACAGTGACAATTCACGTGACTAAAGAACGAAGGACTCAAACCCGAAGACTCAAATGAACTAATCATTACTCTTTCCGGTGATCTGACAGCATAGACTCAATGGACTGACAGGAAGAACGAAAGACTCGGACCCAGCCGAACCCGAACTCGAGAGATGAGCTTATCATTTCTCTTTCCGGTACTAACAGCATAGGCTCTATGGGACTAACAAACGAACGAAGACTCGGACTCCGCCCTCAAACCCGTAACTTTAGACTCAAGAGATGAACTAATCATTTATGTTACCAGTACAGATTCAGAATCCATATGGTGCGCAATTCGCATGCGCGGGTAACACAAAATGAACGAATCACTCCCGAGACAACTTCGGTAGTCCCGAGATCATATTAAAGATTTGTTAAAATGAACGAATCGTTCATGAACGACACATCACTACAATATAGCAGTTAATGCAGAGACAAGCAGATAACACACCGAATTGAGATGCTCCACTGATTATTGACTGTGTACTGTTATATCTGTCTTGCAGGATTGCATGCAAAGCCCAAATATTAAATGTGTTGCACCAGAAATGACGTCTGCTCCTTTTAAATGTGTAACATATTTTGGCGAGCCAGCCAGGAGAGGTAGAGCAGTGTTACGGAGACTACCTCTTTATACAGAGACGAACTTAGCCATGGAACGCCTTCATGACCAAGTGAGCGCCGATCTCTGGCAGTTGGACGAAGAGCATCTGCAGGAGGTTTGTTGTTACCTGAAATGTGATGTGTCCCCAGGTAAGCCCAGACGGTTGCTCATTAGGACAGTCGAAAGCACGTTGGATGAAATACAGGAGAAGGAGAGCGAGAGTGATGTCATTCAGCACTTCAAAGATTTACTCGCATTCATGAGTGAGGTGAGATTTGGTACCACTGACGTGGACGTGAAAGGAGAGAAACCAACTCATGTAAGAGGGCTGGAAGAAAGTATCTTAGCCGCTCACAGCGAGATGAGGAAAATTATTGTAAGGCTGAAAGGAGGATAGACAGTTGCAAGCCTTTTTACAGTAAAACAAGGTATGAGAGAGTATTGAACCTTCTCAGAAACTGACTGAAGTGACTCTAAGAAGAGAATTTAAGATCTGGGGATAGATAGGAGTAGGGTTGGGTACCGAAACTCGGTTCTTATAGGGAACCGGTTCTGACGTAAACTGTAGTAACCAGACCGAATCAGAATGAAAATTTCGGTGCCTGATTTCGATGCCTGTGTCTTTGGCATGCGGTGGCATGAGGTGCACACACGCAGTCTCTCGCTGTCTCCCTCTCCGACGTGCGCGCACTATACGGTTTATTGAAGCACTGTCTGATCTGTCTCGCATGCGCGCTTGCTCGCTCGCACTAGATTCCGGGAGTTTTGAACTAATTTGCGATCATCCGGGAGCCGTTATCAATATGCGGGAGACTCCCGGAACGTCAGCTGATACGTTCTGATACACGAGGAGATTAAACACACATGAAATGTACACATGAAATGCAGCCTAAAATTTCGTGTCAAAATAACGATTGTCTATGGATATATAATCACCATTCGCGCCGCCTTGACGCTCACGTCGTCATATTATATTAGCACGCGCATCATCTGCTTCTCAGAGTTCTCTGCCGAAAAGCAGCGCAAGATATTTGCCAGCCAATGCAGCTTCCCGTTCCCTATTCAGAGAACATGGGTTACACAGAGACGTTCTCTTTCATATGTTTACTCAAAGCTGCACATAAGACGCAGTGGGAACAAAATATCAAACTGGCTAAGAGCTTAACTAGTAAATGACAAAATAACATGACTAGTTAAAGCAGACAAAACATGGGAACCTGTAGCCATGTCGATATTATATTACCCTGGTAGTAATCTCTATTAATCTCCAGTATAATTACATTGTTTGATATAATATTGTTTTATTTGATATTATGTAAATATGAACTTTTATTTTATATTGGTTTATTTATTATTACCATATGTTACTTGTATTTATATTGTAAGTTAATATTGTGTCCAGTTTGGCCCTGTAAATAAAGGGGTATTATTTTTTTTTGACAAAGTGTGTGCGGTTTCGTTTTCTTAAGTACCGTTTCAAGAACCGTTTAGGCACCGGAACCGTTTAAAAAATACAGAGTAGGTACTGGTATCGAATAAAACCCAACCGATACCCAACCCTAGATAGGAGAAAGTGGACAGAAAGAAAAGTTGTCATACCCCAGTCTAATTCGTCAAATGGAAGTGGGATTAGAGAAGGGCCACTCTGAGACTGAGATAGTAGAGGCCGTGGTTAGAGCTGTCACCCCTGGCTTGCCATTGAGAGATATGTTGGAGATTAAGCATGGTCTTGCGCTCCAATCGTTACACACCATCTTAAAGGGCCATTACAAAGTTGACAGTACAACTGCTCTGTATCACCAGCTCATAAATGTATCCCAAGAACCCAAAGAGTCAGTTCAGAACTTCATCTTCAGGGCAATTGAATTAAAAGAGAAGCTGCTGTGGAAAGCTGAGGATGGTGATGATGACCGCTATAGCAGAGATATCATCCAGCGTAAATTTCTGCGTTCAATTGAAACCGGACTTACGAGTGACTCTCTGAAATTTCAGATACAGCCCTTACTCAATAACATCAGGACAACGGATGAGGAGCTGATTGAAGCGGTGAATGAGGCTGCTAAGCTGGAAGGTGAAAGACAAGAGAAACTGAAAAGGCTCCATGCAGGTAAACCTCCCCGCATACATGAGTTCCATACCGACCACCGATCTGAGTACGCACCTGCTATGGCTGTGCAGTCAGCAAAAGAGCCTGGTGGGGCTATGGCAATCAGAACTGTGAAAAGAAGGGAATCTAAAGAATGTCAGAAGGTCAAAAACGAGGTTCCAGAAACTCAAAAGCTCATGGAGGAGCTGAGAGCTGAATTGAGACAGATGATTACAGCTGCAATGGAAGCAAATAATAGGACATCCTCCCGGTACAGAGAAGAACGACAGCGAGGCTGTAAGAAATGTAGGGAAGAGCAAGTAGGTGAAAATTGTCAACACTGCTTCAAATGTGGACAAACAGGCCATTTCTCACGTGGATGCAGAGTACAGAGCTCACAGTCTGGAAACGACCAAGGACTGCTGAGACGGGGCCATCAGTAGTCCTCCCAGAAGTGTCCCATTCCTCTGCATCTATCCTTTCCGGGGACCTCATACAAAGTAATCAACCATCTCAAGTGGCCATGTCAAACGCCCATGCATTTAATTTAACCTCAGTAGAAGCCAATACCAATCTCTGTGCTGTAAAGTATCTCCCACCCCAACATGAATCACAGCTCATTAAACTGATTGGAAAGCACTGCTTGGTCAACTGCCGTCTGAATGGTCAGCCGATGGAGGCGCTGTGGGACACAGGGCACAAGCTAGCATTGTAAATGATGCTTGGCGACAACAACACCTCCCTGATACTGTCATTCAGCCTCTGGAAGAGTTGTTGGGAGAGGCAACCCTGACTGGGCTGGCAGCGAACAACACAGAGATTCCATTCATTGGATGGGTGGAGGTTAATTTCCAACTGGATGGAGGCCCGTTCCCAACACCACTGTTAAAAGTACCCATGCTGGTGTCCAGTGATCCAACAGTGGCGGAGGACCCAATCATTGGGTTCAACGTAATCGAAGAGGTTGTGAACAGGATCGAAGATGCCCCCCAGGGAGAGAGGAAAATGCTACATACAATGAGTTCTGCATTTTCGATCACCCACAGCGAGGCACACACTGATGAAACTGATCCGGAGTAAGGAGCAAGAGGTAACAGTGGGGGTGGTGAAAATTGGAAGAAAGCCTTTGTACTTGCCTGCGAATCAAGTGACCACTCTTCTCACCCAGCGAGGTAAGCTCAGTTCAAGAGTTAGAATTAAGTGAAGCAGTTGTGAAGATTCCTACAAGACACATCAAGTATATACCCATATCTATTGTCAGTGCAGCAAAGCATAGCATCACTCTGCAGAGAAACCACATTTTGGGTCACTTACAGCCTGTGAAAACAGTGTATCCCGTGGCAGTCCACCCACTGGACTTGAGAAACCCCCGCAGAGAGAGCCCAAACTGGTGAGCCAGACTCTGAAAAGACCATTGATGATTTAAGAGCCAAACCATCACCACTAGCATGGGATCCCCCTGTGAATCTGGACCATCTCCCAAAAGCTCAGGAGGAAGCTGTGAGAAAAGTACTGAGAGAGGAGTGTCAAGCTTTTGCTTACAGTGATGATGACATTGGTTGCATTCCATCATTAAAGATGCACATGACACTTCATGACACAAGGCCTGTGCAGAAAACGTATATGTCTGTCCCAAAGCCCTTGCATGATGAGGTCAAGGAGTATCTGCAAGACTTGCTAAATAAAGGCTGGGTGGCTCCCTCCAGGTCGGCATAGTCATCTCCAGTAGTCTGCGTGAGAAAAAGATGGCAGTCTATGATTGTGCTGTGACTACCGGGAGCAAAACCAGAAGTCAGTGCCTGATCGCCACCCAATCCCTAAGATACAAGACATGCTGGATGCGTTAAGTGGAAGCACTTGGTTTACTGTTTTGGACCAGGGGAAGGCATACCACCAGGGCTTCCTGGATGAGGAGAGCCAGCCTCTATCAGCATTTATTACCACGTGGGGGCTGTACCAGTGGATACGAATCCATTTGGGCTGAGTTCGGCACCAGCTGAGTTCCAGAGAAGTATGGAAAGCTGCTTGCTAGGCCTTAGGGACACAATATGTCAACCCTACCTAGATGACAACTTGGTCCATAGCAGCAGTTTTGAAGATCATTTGGCCCATGTGCGGCTCGTGCTCCAGTGCTACAAAGAGCATGGTGTAAAGCTCACCCCGAAAAAATGTGAGCTCTTCAAGCGCAAAGTGAGATTCCTGGGAAAGATGGTGTCTGGTGAAGGTTATACGATGGACCCAGCAGAGATTGCTCCAGTGCAGGCCTTGAAGGAGAGGACACCGTCCACAGTGGGCGGCGTACGGAAGATGTTAGGGTTCCTGTCTTACTACCGTTCTTATATCCCAAATTTTTCACGCATCGCCCAGCTGCTGTACCAGCTTCTAACAGCAAGAGAAAGCGGTTCAGGTGAATCAGGAAGGGTCTCAAGGAAAAAGGAAAAAAGGAAAGCAAAACCCACCCGGTCAAGGAAAAAAAGTAATCTAACATCACAGACACCCATTGAGTGGACACAAACCCATCAGGCGACACTGTGCAACCTGATAGATCACCTTGCAAAACCTCCAATCCTGGGTTTCCCAGATTTCACCCAGCCCTTTGTGCTACACTGCGATGCATCCCAGGAAGGATTGGGTGCGAATACTGTATCAACGCCAGAACGGAAAGATGGTAGTGATAGCTTACGGTTCTAGAACACTAAGTGCCCCAGAGAAAAATTACCACATGCATTCTGGTAAGCTGGAATTTCTGGCGTTGAAGTGGGCTGTTTGTGAGCGGTTCCGCCATTACTTGTACTATGCGCCATCGTTTGTTGTCTACACGGATAACAATCCTCTGACCTATGTCCTCACCACCGCCAAACTGAATGCCACCGGGCACCGCTGGGTCGCACAGCTTGCCGACTTTAACTTTTCCATAAAATACCGGCCGGGAAAAAAGAATGCAGATGCAGATGGTCTGTCACGCATGGCGCTGGACATCGACAAGTTTATGGAGCAGTGCACAGAACAAAAGTCCACCACTGACCCCAGCCCAGATTAGAGAAGCTCAGGAGAATGACAGTATTATTGGGAAAGTCCTGAAGTTCAAGGAGAAAGGTCAACGACCAGGTAGAGAGGCAGTAAAAGCGGAACATCCTGAGGTGGCGGTCCTGTTAAAACAATGGGGTAAACTCTGTGTGGGCAAAGATGGAGTACTGTGTAGGAAAACCAGGAAAAGAGAACAGTTGCTCCTACCGAAGTCTTACCATTCCCTGATTCTGAATGAACTACACCAAAAGATGGGTCATCTGGGTGTGGAGAGAACCCTCTGCCTTATCCGAGAGCACTTTTACTGGCCAAGAATGCAGAGAGATGTGGAGCACTTTGTCACCAAAGTATGCGAGTGTCTGAAAAAGAAAAAGCCAGTCAGACAAACTCGGAGCACCGTTAATACCGATTCACACCACACATCCATTTGAAATGGTCTCAATTGACTTTCTTCATTTGGAGACCTGCAAGCAAGGTTTCGGAATACATTCTTGTGGTGATGGATCACTTTACTAGATTTGCGCAGGCGTACGCAACCAGGGATAAATCTGCGAAGACGGTTGCAGAGAAACTTTTTAACGACTTTGCTTTAAAGTTTGGTTTCCCCTGTAAAATTCATCATGACATGGGCAAAGAATTTGACAACAAATTGATGAAGAAACTGAAAGAACTCTGTGGAATTTGCGGATCACACACAACACCCTACCATCCACCAGGCAATGGACAAGTGGAGCGATTCAATCGCACTCTATTGTCCATGCTCCGTACACTTGCGGATGAGGAGAAAGTAGACTGGAAGAATTCCTTGGCCAAAGTGGTTCATGCCTACAATTGCACGAGAAGTGAAGCAACAGGGTTTGCGCCATACTATTTATTGTATGGAAGATCCCCTCGCTTACCGATTGACATTCTTTTCAACCTGAAGACAGATGAAGAGTATGGCACTTACCAGGACTATGCGTCTCGTTGGAAGGAAAGAATGGGTGAGGCATATCAAATTGCCGAAAAGATCGCTTCACAAGCAGCAGCCAGTGGGAAAAGTTACTAAGATCAGAAGGCTCAAGGGAGAGATCTTCAGCCTGGTGACCGGGTCCTGATCCGCAATTTGACTCCTAGGGGGGGACCTGGGAAGATACGTTCATACTGGGAAGATCAGGTACATGTGGTTAAGGAAAGGAAACACGCTGAAATGTCCGGTGTATGAGGTGAAACCTGAAAGCAGGAAGGAGAAAAGTCGTGTCATCCACAGGAATCTTCTCTTACCATGTGACTTCCTGCCGCTGGAAAGGGAAAAATCTGATCGACTCCGCTCACGGAACACTCGAAATATGGATAAAGGGAGTAAGAGTGACAGACAAAAAGAGTCAGATTCCAGAAAATGCTGAAAGTGATTCAGGAGGAGGAGTACGTCCTTACCGGTCAGTGGCAAGAGGAGGTTAGAGAGCTCTCTTAGCCCAAGAGCACTGCACTTCAAGCCTCAAGATGGAACCCTTCAGAGCGAAGAGGATTTGCCCCTTCAGAGCGAAGAGGATTTGCCCCTTCAGAGCGAAGAGGATTTGCCCCTTCTAAGTTGTTCTGTAGGAGGGGATTTGCCCCTAAACCTTGAGGAAAATGTCCCCTGCTCAAGTCATGATAATTAGCTGCGAGCTGCGTTGATAAATAGCTGCAAGATTGATATGTACTCATGAGTATACCGGGGTATAAATTATCCAAACCACTAGAGGGAGCTCTTTCCAAGGTCTGCTCAAGAATGCGCGCACATATAGCAGTTAATGCAGAGACGAGCAGATAACACACCGAATTGAGATGCTCCAATGATTATTGACTGTGTACTGTTATATCTGTCTTGCAGGATTGCATGCAAAGCCCAAATATTAAATGTGTTGCACCAGAAACGACGTCTGCTCCTTTTAAATGTGTAACATGTGCTTGACCTCAGTAGTCATGGCAACAATAATCAGGCACACCTGAATTAATCAATGTGTCCAATAATGCCAGACAGGAAACAAGAAGCTGGCTGAAGTTCAGGAAGTAGTGGAGCTGTGCATAAAGCCCATTAGCTTCTTACAGTAGTTAGCCAAAGCTTTACATCTAGAAAGACTAAGTATAACTTGTATAATAATATATTATTATGTATATAGGTTGTGTCAATTATTTTGTGTGTCCGAACAAGTATGCTGCTAGTTCAGTTTACAATGTAGCTATAGTGATTAATATTGGTTCTCTTTGATCACTGCAGCAAGCTTTATGGAAAAGAACATGTGACATACAACATGCATGGATTGGTTTGGTGCACCTCCTCAGACAAGATGCCAAAAAGTATGGTGTCCTTGATAACATATCATGCTTCCCATTTGAACACTTCCTTGGCCTGGGTGCCTTAATAAACAATAGACAGTCATAGCTCAGTTATTGGCCCTTGGATCTCACCTGGCACCTCTTCTACAGCATGAAGTTTTCTGCTATGAAGGTATATTCTAGCCATATGTCTTGAGTGTCCATTGTTTTAACAGTATTGAAAGTAGTGCCTTTAGTTGTATTAAAAAAAAATATATATATATATATTGCAGATTTACAGAGACTCCAGAATGAAAAATAAACCCTGAGGGAAAGCAATGCACCAGCAGGTGAGAATATGCACTCTTTCTTAAATGTAACATTTTTGTGTGTGATGTAGGTCCAAAATTACCATATGCCTTTTATTTTGTAGCTTCAGATGACAGCGGCTAACTTCAAGAGCAGGTGAAGCAAGTTGGGATAATGTTGAAGACGTTTGCTCACACTGGGCAATCAGGTACAACTTGCAAACAACTTAAGCGTTGGTTGTTGGTTTAATTCCCAATGGGGCCCATCTGTACATGTAGTAGACCTAGATATAAATGTCATAGTTTAGTAGTTGAGGGACTCGCACTGACTACTTTATTCTTTTATTCTGGGAACCCCTGCAGGTGCAGATCAGACCCCAATGCTGCGACGTCTTGGAGATTTTGGTGATATTGTGCGTGGCATGGACAACAAAATGGACCCTATGCTGCAACATTTTGAGTGCCAATGTGTCTGTTGGAGAGTTATCCCTGCCAGAGGATCTGTTACTCCCCCAGACACCCAGGAAGATTTGGTGTTACTTGACAACAGTGTGAGGCAGGATAAAGAGCTCCAGGAACAATTTGTAAGTGTTCTGATTTCGTTTATAACGCCATAGTAAAAAATAAAATTTATTCTTTCTAAAAGTCAAATTAAGATTGTACACTGCATATTCTACTGTCTGAATCCAGACAGTAGAATATCCAGACAAAGAGTTAACTCTTAACAGTTGAGTTAACTCTTAACAGTTAAGAGTTAACTCTTAACTCTTAACTGTTGAGAGTTAACTCTTAACTGTTAAGAGTTCACTCTTAACTCTTAACTGTTAAGAGTTCACTCTTAACTCTTAACTGTTAAGAGTTAACTCTTAACTCTTAACTGTTAAGAGTTAACTCTTAACTGTTAAGAGTTAACTCTTAACTCTTAACTGTTAAGAGTTAACTCTTAACTCTTAACTGTTAAGAGTTAACTCTTAACTGTTAACTCTTAACTCTTAACTGTTAAGAGTTAACTCTTAACTCTTTAAGAGTTAAGAGTTAACTCTTAAGAGTTAAAGTTAACTCTTAAGAGTTAAGAGTTAACTCTTAAGGTTAAGAGTTAACTCTTAAGAGTTAAGAGTTAACTCTTGTGATTTAGTTTATAACGCCATAGTAAAACAATTTTTTTTCTTTCTAAAAGTCAAATTAAGATTGTACACTGCATATTCTACTGTCTGAATCCAGACAGTAAAATCTCCAGACAAAGAGTTAACTCTTAAGAGTTACGAGTTACTCTTAAGAGTTAACTCTTAACTCTTAACAGTTAAGAGTTAACTCTTAACAGTTAAGAGTTAACTCTTAACAGCTTAACAGTTAAGAGTTAACTCTTAACAGTTAAGAGTTAACTCTTAAGAGTAACTCGTAACTCTTAAGAGTTAACTCTTTGTCTGGAGATTCTACTGTCTAGATTCAGACAGTAGAATATGCAGTGTACAATCTTAATTTGACTTTTAGAAAGAAAAAAAATTTGTTTTACTATGGCATTATAAACAAAATCACAAGAGTTAACTCTTAACTCTTAAGGGTTAACTCTTAACTCTTAACTCTTAACAGTTAAGAGTTAACTCTTAACTCTTAACTGTTAAGCATTAAGTTTTCTGCTATGAAGGTATATTCTAGCCATATGTCTTAGTGTCCATTGTTTCAACAGTATTGAAAGTAGTTCCTTTAGCTGTATTTAAAAAAAAATATATATATTTTTTTTGCAGATTTACAGAGACTCCAGAATGAAAAATAAACCCTGAGGGAAAGCAATGCACCAGCAGGTGAGAATATGCACTCTTTCTTAAATGTAACATTTTTGTGTGTGATGTAGGTCCAAAATTACCATATGCCTTTTATTTTGTAGCTTCTGATGACAGCGGCCTACTTCAAGAGCAGGTGAAGCAAGTTGGGATAATGTTGAAGACGTTTGCTCACACTGGGCAATCAGGTACAACTTGCAAACAACTTAAGCGTTGGTTGTTGGTTTAATTCCCAATGGGGCCCATCTGTACATGTAGTAGACCTAGATATAAATGTCATAGTTTAGTAGTTGAGGGACTCGCACTGACTACTTTATTCTTTTATTCTGGGAACCCCTGCAGGTGCAGATCAGACCCCAATGCTGCGACGTCTTGGAGATTTTGGTGATATTGTGCGTGGCATGGACAACAAAATGGACCCTATGCTGCAACATTTTGAGTGCCAATGTGTCTGTTGGAGAGTTATCCCTGCCAGAGGATCTGTTACTCCCCCAGACACCCAGGAAGATTTGGCGTTACTTGACAACAGTGTGAGGCAGGATAAAGAGCTCCAGGAACAATTTGTAAGTGTTCTGATTTCGTTTATAACGCCATAGTAAAAAAATTTTTTTTCTTTCTAAAAGTCAAATTAAGATTGTACACTGCATATTCTACTGTCTGAATCCAGACAGTAGAATATCCAGACAAAGAGTTAACTCTTAACTCTTAACAGTTAGAGTTAACTCTTAACTGTTAACTCTTAACTGTTAAGAGTTAACTCTTAACTTGTTTTAACTCTTAACTGTTAAGAGTTAACTTGTTAACTGTTAAGAGTTAACTCTTAACTCTTAACTGTTAAGAGTTAACTCTTTAAGCTCGTTAACTCTTAAGAGTTAACTGTTAACTGTTAACTGTTAACTGTTAACTCTAAACTCTTAACTGTTAACTCTTAACTCTTAACTGTTAACTCTTAACAGTTAACTGTTAAGAGTTAACTCTTAACTGTTAAGAGTTAACTCTTAACTGTTAAGAGTTAACTCTTAACTCTTAACTGTTAAGAGTTAACTCTTAACTGTTAAGAGTTAACTCTTAACTCCTAATAGTTAAGAGTTAACTCTTAACTCTTAACTGTTAAGCATGAAGTTTTCTGCTATGAAGGTATATTCTAGCCATATGTCTTAGTGTCCATTGTTTTAACAGTATTGAAAGTAGTGCCTTTAGTTGTATTTTAAATATATATATATATATATATATATATATATATATATATATATATATATATTTTTTTTTTTTTTTTTTTTTTTTTGGCAGATTTACAGAGACTCCAGAATGAAAAATAAAACCTGAGGGAAAGCAATGCACCAGCAAGTGAGAATATGCACTCTTTCTTAAATGTAACATTTTTGTGTGTGATGTAGGTCCAAAATTACAATATGCATTTTATTTTGTAGCTTCAGATGACAGCGGCTAACTTCAAGAGCAGGTGAAGCAAGTTGGGATAATGTTGAAGACGTTTGCTCACACTGGGCAATCAGGTACAACTTGCAAACAAATTAAGCGTTGGTTGTTGGTTTAATTTCCAATGGGGCCCATCTGTACATGTAGTAGACCTAGATATAAATGTCATAGTTTAGTAGTTGAGGGACTCGCACTGACTACTTTATTCTTTTATTCTGGGAACCCCTGCAGGTGCAGATCAGACCCCAATGCTGCGACGTCTTGGAGATTTTGGTGATATTGTGCGTGGCATGGACAACAAAATGGACCCTATGCTGCAACATTTTGAGTGCCAATGTGTCTGTAGGGCCCTATAAAATCCGTTTTATTTTTTCCCAAATTCCATTTTATTTTTCCCCAATTCCGTTTAATTTTTGCAAATTCCGTTTTTTACGTTTACATTTTTTGGGAATTCATTTTTTACCCTTTACTGTTATTTTAGTTGTAAAAAGAGTGTGCTTTTTATTCCTTAATCGCAGAAATTATAGGGCCCTATGTCTGTTGGAGAGTTATCCCTGCCAGATGATTTGTTACTCCCCCAGACACCCAGGAAGATTTGGTGTTACTTGACAACAGTGTGAGGCAGGATAAAGAGCTCCAGGAACAATTTGTAAGTGTTCTGATTTCGTTTTATAACGCCATAGTAAAAAAAAAAAATTTCTTTCTAATAGTCAAATTAAGATTGTACACTGCACATTCTACTGTCTGAATCCAGACAAGTAGAATCTGCAGACAAAGAGTTAACTCTTAACTGTTAACTCTTAACTCTTAACTGTTAAGAGTTAACTCTTAACTCTTAACTGTTAACTGTTAACTCTTTAACTCTTAACTGTTAAGAGGTTAACTCTTAACTCGTTAACTGTTAAGAGTTAACTCTTAACTGTTAAGAGTTAACTCTTAACTGTTAAGAGTTAACTCTTAACTGTTAAGAGTTAACTTAACAGTTAAGAGTTAACTCTAACTCTTAACTGTTAAGCATGAAGTTTTCTGCTATGAAGGTATATTCTAGCCATATGTCTTAGTGTCCATTGTTTTAACAGTATTGAAAGTAGTGCCTTTAGTTGTATTTAAAAAAAAATATATATTTTTTTTGCAGATTTACAGAGACTCCAGAATGAAAAATAAACCCTGAGGGAAAGCAATGCACCAGCAGGTGAGAATATGCACTCTTTCTTAAATGTAACATTTTTGTGTGTGATGTAGGTCCAAAATTACCATATGCCTTTTATTTTGTAGCTTCAGATGACAGCGGCTAACTTCAAGAGCAGGTGAAGCAAGTTGGGATAATGTTGAAGACGTTTGCTCACACTGGGCAATCAGGTACAACTTGCAAACAACTTAAGCGTTGGTTGTTGGCTTAATTCCCAATGGGGCCCATCTGTACATGTAGTAGACCTAGATATAAATGTCATAGTTTAGTAGTTGAGGGACTGGCACTGACTACTTTATTCTTTTATTCTGGGAACCCCTGCAGGTGCAGATCAGACCCCAATGCTGCGACGTCTTGGAGATTTTGGTGATATTGTGCGTGGCATGGACAACAAAATGGACCCTATGCTGCAACATTTTGAGTGCCAATGTGTCTGTTGGAGAGTTATCCCTGCCAGAGGATCTGTTACTCCCCCAGACACCCAGGAAGATTTGGCGTTACTTAACAACAGTGTGAGGCAGGATAAAGAGCTTCCAGGAACAATTTGTAAGTGTTCTGGGGCCGTATTCACAAAGAATTTTAAAGCTAAAAGTAGCTCCTAACTGGCGAATTTCAGGAGCAACGCCTAAAAATAATGGGCGTGTCACTCCTAACTTTAGGACTCCTAATTTTTTTCACTAAAAGTAATTCACAAAGCATTTTAGCCCTAAAAGTAGCACCTAAGTCTGGGACAGCTTAAAAGAAGTTGAGAGGACTCCTAACTCACTAAGACTTATTCACAAAGGATTGTAGCACGACACCAGCGCCTCTCGCAGTCGTCCGAGGTTCGCATAACAGCGAATACTGCATTAGTCTGCAAACAAATCCTCTCCCATGTCTCACGCTTAGTTTTGCTTAAACATCCCAGTGCCAAATTTCACTTTTATTATGTTTTTTTTTTTTCTAGCACCAACTGGGCCAGCAGCAGTAACTGATCCTGCGTTCAGTTGGGCTTTCTTTTCCATTTTGCGAGTTCATAATCCACTGTCATTCAACTATTACATTACTTCAATAGGAGCAACATTTTCCTTGCTTTAAATAGGCTAGTTAGGCTAAAAGAATGTCAATTAACCAAGCAAGTGTTAATGCAGGTGTCGATTTTCATTATTAGGCAAGTTGGTTTTCATTAAGGTATTAGGTACCATTCATATAGCGCCTAAAAACGCAAGGCGCGCCGCATTCTCCCGGTGGTTGCAGCTCCGGTTGGTTCTTGTTCACGTGACCTACGGACAATGAAACCTACCGGACGCGCTTGGAAAAACGGGCGCACATATCGTGCGCCTATATTGGAAATGACGAACTTGAGCGCGCAAAAGGCGCGATAAGTGAACACTGCAGGCCCTTAAGCTACCTTGAATAATTTCATTCATGACTTTTCTCTCTCTGCCTTTTTAGAATTACTCTTCACTGGGGCCTGCACAAACATGTCATTATATAGCCTATGCATTTCAATTACATTACTTTATTATTATTATTATTATTATTTTGTGTAGGACACAGACATATTTAGATGTCGTAATTCCATGATTTGTTGCTGTGTTATGTTCCGCATGATGGCCCTGTCATCTAACAACCAATCACCGTGATCATTGCGAGGAAGCTTGTGCATGAAAATTGACGTCATCCATAGCAACGAAGACTCACTCTTAGTTTCAGGAGTTGTCATTTTTCCTTACTAAGAGTACAGTCTGAAAGGCGTTGTGAATAACTTTTTAAGAGAAAACTCCTAGCTAAAAATATTTTCAGTGCGATTTAGGAGTACTCCTAGTGGTAAGATAAAATTCTTTGTGAATACGGCCCCAGATTTCGTTTATAACAGCCATAGTAAAAAAAAAATTTTTTTCTTTCTGAAAAGTCAAATTAAGATTGTACACTGCATATTCTACTGTCTGAATCCAACAAGTAGAATCTGCAAGACAAAGAGTTAACTCTTAACAGTTAAGAGTTAACTCTTAACAGTTAAGAGTTAACTCTTAGCAGTTAAGAGTTAACTCTTAACTCTTAAGAGTTAAGAGTTAACTCTTAACAGTTAAGAGTTAATTTTTAAACAGTTAAGAGTTAACTCTTAACTCTGAACTGCTTAACTGTTAAGAGTTAACTCTTAACTCTTAAATGTTAAGAGTTAACTGTTAACTGTTAAGAGTTAACTCTTAACTGTTAAGAGTTAAATCTTAACTCTTTAACTGTTAAGAGTTAACTGGTAACTGTTAAGAGTTAACTCTTAACTCTTAACTGTTAAGAGTTAACTCTTAACTCTTAACTGTTAAGAGTTAACTCTTAAAGAGTTAAGAGTTAACTCTTAACAGTTAAGAGCATTGTTAACTCTTAACAGTTAAGAGTTAACTCTTAACTCTTAACAGTTAAGAGTTAACTCTTAACAGTTAAGAGTTAACTCTTAACTGTTAAGCATGAAGTTTTTTGCTATGAAGGTATATTCTAGCCATATGTCTTAGTGTCCATTGTTTTAACAGTATTGAAAGTAGTGCCTTTAGTTGTATTTAAAAAAAAATATATATATATTTTTTGCAGATTTACAGAGACTCCAGAATGAAAAATAAACCCTGAGGGAAAGCAATGCACCAGCAGGTGAGAATATGCACTCTTTCTTAAATGTAACATTTTTGTGTGTGATGTAGGTCCAAAATTACCATATGCCTTTTATTTTGTAGCTTCAGATGACAGCGGCTAACTTCAAGAGCAGGTGAAGCAAGTTGGGATAATGTTGAAGACGTTTGCTCACACTGGGCAATCAGGTACAACTTGCAAACAACTTAAGCGTTGGTTGTTGGTTTAATTCCCAATGGGGCCCATCTGTACATGTAGTAGACCTAGATATAAATGTCATAGTTTAGTAGTTGAGGGACTCGCACTGACTACTTTATTCTTTTATTCTGGGAACCCCTGCAGGTGCAGATCAGACCCCAATGCTGCGACGTCTTGGAGATTTTGGTGATATTGTGCGTGGCATGGACAACAAAATGGACCCTATGCTGCAACATTTTGAGTGCCAATGTGTCTGTTGGAGAGTTATCCCTGCCAGAGGATCTGTTACTCCCCCAGACACCCAGGAAGATTTGGTGTTACTTGACAACAGTGTGAGGCAGGATAAAGAGCTCCAGGAACAATTTGTAAGTGTTCTGATTTCGTTTATAACGCCATAGTAAAAAATTTTTTTTCTTTCTAAAAGTCAAATTAAGATTTTACACTGCATATTCTACTGTCTGAATCCAGACAGTAGAATATGCAGACAAAGAGTTAACTCTTAACTCTTAACAGTTGAGTTAACTATTAACTCTTAACTGTTAACTGTTATGAGTTAACTCTTAACTGTTAAGAGTTAACTTTTAACTCTTAACTGTTAAGAGTTAACTCTTAACTCTTAACTGTTAAGAGTTAACTCTTAACTCTTAACTGTTAAGAGTTAACTCTTAACTCTTAACTGTTAAGAGTTAACTCTTAACTGTTAAGACTTAACAGTTAACTCTTAACTGTTAAGAGTTAACAGTTAACTCTTAACTGTTAAGAGTTAACAGTTAACTCTTAACTGTTAACTCTTAACTGTTAACTCTTAACTGTTAAGAGTTAACTGTTAACTCTTAACTGTTAACTCTTAACTGTTAACTGTTAACTCTTAACTGTTAACTCTTAACTGTTAACTCTTAACTCTTAACTCTTAACTCTTAACTCTTAACTGTTAACTCTTAACTGTTAAGAGTTAACTCTTAACAGTTACGAGTTAACTCTTAACAGTTAAGAGTTAACTCTTAACTCTTAACTGTTAAGCATGAAGTTTTCTGATATGAAGGTATATTCTAGCCATATGTCTTAGTGTCCATTGTTTTAACAGTATTGAAAGTAGTGCCTTTAGTTGTATTTAAAAAAAATATATATATTTTTTTGCAGATTTACAGAGACTCCAGAATGAAAAATAAACCCTGAGGGAAAGCAATGCACCAGCAGGTGAGAATATGCACTCTTTCTTAAATGTAACATTTTTGTGTGTGATGTAGGTCCAAAATTACCATATGCCTTTTATTTTGTAGCTTCAGATGACAGCGGCTAACTTCAAGAGCAGGTGAAGCAAGTTGGGATAATGTTGAAGACGTTTGCTCACACTGGGCAATCAGGTACAACTTGCAAACAACTTAAGCGTTGGTTGTTGGTTTAATTCCCAATGGGGCCCATCTGTACATGTAGTAGACCTAGATATAAATGTCATAGTTTAGTAGTTGAGGGACTCGCACTGACTACTTTATTCTTTTATTCTGGGAACCCCTGCAGGTGCAGATCAGACCCCAATGCTGCGACGTCTTGGAGATTTTGGTGATATTGTGCGTGGCATGGACAACAAAATGGACCCTATGCTGCAACATTTTGAGTGCCAATGTGTCTGTTGGAGAGTTATCCCTGCCAGAGGATCTGTTGCTCCCCCAGACACCCAGGAAGATTTGGTGTTACTTGACAACAGTGTGAGGCAGGATAAAGAGCTCCAGGAACAATTTGTAAGTGTTCTGATTTCGTTTATAATGCCATAGTACAAATTTTTTTTCTTTCTAAAAGTCAAATTAAGATTTTACACTGCATATTCTACTGTCTGAATCCAGACAGTAGAATATGCAAACAAAGAGTTAACTCTTAACTCTTAACAGTTGAGTTAACTATTAACTCTTAACTGTTAACTGTTAACTCTTAACTAATTAAGAGTTAACTTTTAACTCTTAACTGTTAAGAGTTAACTCTTAACTCTTAACTGTTAAGAGTTAACTCTTAACTCTTAACTGTTAAGAGTTAACTCTTAACTGTTAAGAGTTAACAGTTAACTCTTAACTGTTAAGAGTTAACAGTTAACTCTTAACTGTTAACTCTTAACTGTTAACTCTTAACTGTTAAGAGTTAACTGTTAACTCTTAACTGTTAACTCTTAACTCTTAACTGTTAACTCTTAACTGTTAACTCTTAACTGTTAACTCTTAACTGTTAACTCTTAACTGTTAACTCTTAACTAGTTAACTGTTAACTCTTAACAGTTAACTGTTAACTGTTAACTCTTAACTGTTAACTCTTAACTGTTAACTCTTAACTGTTGAGAGTTAACTGTTAACTCTTAACTGTTAACTCTTAACTGTTAAGAGTTAACTCTTAACTGTTAAGAGTTAACTCTTAACTGTTAAGAGTTAACTCTTAACTGTTAAGAGTTAACTCTTAACTGTTAAGAGTTAACTCTTAACTGTTAAGAGTTAACTGTTAACTGTTAAGAGTTAACTGTTAACTCTTAACAGTTAAGAGTTAACTCTTAACAGTTAAGAGTTAACTCTTAACTCTTAACAGTTAAGAGTTAACTCTTAACTCTTAACTAATTTAACTCTTAACTGTTAAGCATGAAGTTTTCTGCTATGAAGGTATATTCTAGCCATATGTCTTAGTGTCCATTGTTTTAACAGTATTGAAAGTAGTGCCTTTAGTTGTATTTAAAAAAAAATATATATATATATTTTTTGCAGATTTACAGAGACTCCAGAATGAAAAATAAACCCTGAGGGAAAGCAATGCACCAGCAGGTGAGAATATGCACTCTTTCTTAAATGTAACATTTTTGTGTGTGATGTAGGTCCAAAATTACCATATGCCTTTTATTTTGTAGCTTCAGATGACAGCGGCTAACTTCAAGAGCAGGTGAAGCAAGTTGGGATAATGTTGAAGACGTTTGCTCACACTGGGCAATCAGGTACAACTTGCAAACAACTTAAGCGTTGGTTGTTGGTTTAATTCCCAATGGGGCCCATCTGTACATGTAGTAGACCTAGATATAAATGTCATAGTTTAGTAGTTGAGGGACTCGCACTGACTACTTTATTCTTTTATTCTGGGAACCCCTGCAGGTGCAGATCAGACCCCAATGCTGCGACGTCTTGGAGATTTTGGTGATATTGTGCGTGGCATGGACAACAAAATGGACCCTATGCTGCAACATTTTGAGTGCCAATGTGTCTGTTGGAGAGTTATCCCTGCCAGAGGATCTGTTACTCCCCCAGACACCCAGGAAGATTTGGTGTTACTTGACAACAGTGTGAGGCAGGATAAAGAGCTCCAGGAACAATTTGTAAGTGTTCTGATTTCGTTTATAACGCCATAGTAAAAAAAATTTTTTCTTTCTAAAAGTCAAATTAAGATTTTACACTGCATATTCTACTGTCTGAATCCAGACAGTAGAATATGCAAACAAAGAGTTAACTCTTAACTCTTAACAGTTGAGTTAACTATTAACTCTTAACTGTTAACTGTTATGAGTTAACTCTTAACTGTTAAGAGTTAACTTTTAACTCTTAACTCTTAACTGTTAAGCTGTTAACTCTTAACTGTTAAGAGTTAACTCTTAACTCTTAACTGTTAAGAGTTAACTCTTAACTCTTAACTGTTAAGAGTTAACTCTTAACTGTTAAGACTTAACAGTTAACTCTTAACTGTTAAGAGTTAACAGTTAACTCTTAACTGTTAACTCTTAACTGTTAACTCTTAACTGTTAAGAGTTAACTGTTAATTCTTAACTGTTAACTCTTAACTGTTAACTGTTTAACTCTTAACTGTTAACTCTTAACTGTTAACTCTTAACTCTTAACTCTTAACTCTTAACTCTTAACTCTTAACTGTTAACTCTTAACTGTTAAGAGTTAACTCTTAACAGTTACGAGTTAACTCTTAACAGTTAAGAGTTAACTCTTAACTCTTAACTGTTAAGCATGAAGTTTTCTGCTATGAAGGTATATTCTAGCCATATGTCTTAGTGTCCATTGTTTTAACAGTATTGAAAGTAGTGCCTTTAGTTGTATTTTAAAAAAAATATATATTTTTTTTGCAGATTTACAGAGACTCCAGAATGAAAAATAAACCCTGAGGGAAAGCAATGCACCAGCAGGTGAGAATATGCACTCTTTCTTAAATGTAACATTTTTGTGTGTGATGTAGGTCCAAAATTACCATATGCCTTTTATTTTGTAGCTTCAGATGACAGCGGCTAACTTCAAGAGCAGGTGAAGCAAGTTGGGATAATGTTGAAGACGTTTGCTCACACTGGGCAATCAGGTACAACTTGCAAACAACTTAAGCGTTGGTTGTTGGTTTAATTCCCAATGGGGCCCATCTGTACATGTAGTAGACCTAGATATAAATGTCATAGTTTAGTAGTTGAGGGACTCGCACTGACTACTTTATTCTTTTATTCTGGGAACCCCTGCAGGTGCAGATCAGACCCCAATGCTGCGACGTCTTGGAGATTTTGGTGATATTGTGCGTGGCATGGACAACAAAATGGACCCTATGCTGCAACATTTTGAGTGCCAATGTGTCTGTTGGAGAGTTATCCCTGCCAGAGGATCTGTTACTCCCCCAGACACCCAGGAAGATTTGGTGTTACTTGACAACAGTGTGAGGCAGGATAAAGAGCTCCAGGAACAATTTGTAAGTGTTCTGATTTCGTTTATAACGCCATAGTAAAAAAAATTTTTTTTCTTTCTAAAAGTCAAATTAAGATTTTACACTGCATATTCTACTGTCTGAATCCAGACAGTAGAATATCCAGACAAAGAGTTAACTCTTAACTCTTAACAGTTGAGTTAACTCTTTAACAGTTAAGTGTTAACTTTTAACTGTTAAGAGTTAACTCTTAACTCTTAACTGTTAAGCATGAAGTTTTCTGCTATGAAGGTATATTCTAGCCATATGTCTTAGTGTCCATTGTTTTAACAGTATTGAAAGTAGTGACTTTAGTTGTATTTTAAAAAAATATATATATTTTTTTGCAGATTTACAGAGACTCCAGAATGAAAAATAAACCCTGAGGGAAAGCAATGCACCAGCAGGTGAGAATATGCACTCTTTCTTAAATGTAACATTTTTGTGTGTGATGTAGGTCCAAAATTACCATATGCCTTTTATTTTGTAGCTTCAGATGACAGCGGCTAACTTCAAGAGCAGGTGAAGCAAGTTGGGATAATGTTGAAGACGTTTGCTCACACTGGGCAATCAGGTACAACTTGCAAACAACTTAAGCGTTGGTTGTTGGTTTAATTCCCAATGGGGCCCATCTGTACATGTAGTAGACCTAGATATAAATGTCATAGTTTAGTAGTTGAGGGACTCGCACTGACTACTTTATTCTTTTATTCTGGGAACCCCTGCAGGTGCAGATCAGACCCCAATGCTGCGACGTCTTGGAGATTTTGGTGATATTGTGCGTGGCATGGACAACAAAATGGACCCTATGCTGCAACATTTTGAGTGCCAATGTGTCTGTTGGAGAGTTATCCCTGCCAGAGGATCTGTTGCTCCCCCAGACACCCAGGAAGATTTGGTGTTACTTGACAACAGTGTGAGGCAGGATAAAGAGCTCCAGGAACAATTTGTAAGTGTTCTGATTTCGTTTATAATGCCATAGTAAAAAATTTTTTTTCTTTCTAAAAGTCAAATTAAGATTTTACACTGCATATTCTACTGTCTGAATCCAGACAGTAGAATATCCAGACAAAGAGTTAACTCTTAACTCTTAACAGTTGAGTTAACTCTTAACTCTTAACTGTTAACTGTTAACTGTTAACTGTTAACTGTTAACTCTTAACTGTTAAGAGTTAACTCTTAACTCTTAACTGTTAAGAGTTAACTCTTAACTCTTAACTGTTAAGAGTTAACTGTTAACTCTTAACTGTTAACTCTTAACTGTTAAGAGTTAACTGTTAACTCTTAACTGTTAAGGTTAACTGTTAACTGTTAACTGTTAACTGTTAACTGTTAACTCTTAACTGTTAAGAGTTAACTGTTAACTGTTAACTGCTTAACTGTTAACTCTTAACTGTTAACTGTTAACTGTTAACTGTTAACTCTTAACTGTTAACTCTTAACTGTTAACATCTTAACTGTTAACTGTTAACTGTTAACTCTTAACTGTTAACTCTTAACTGTTAACTGTTAACTCTTAACTGTTAACTGTTAACTCTTAACTGTTAACTGTTAACTGTTAACTCTTAACTGTTAACTCTTAACTGTTAACTGTTAACTGTTAACTCTTAACTGTTAACTGTTAACTGTAACTTAACTGTTAACTCTTAACTGTTAAGAGTTAACTGTTAACTCTTAACTGTTAAGTTAACTCTTAACTGTTAAGAGTTAACTGTTAAGAGTTAACTCTTAACTGTTAAGAGTTAACTCTTAACTGTTAACTGTTAAGAGTTAACTCTTTAACTGTTAAGAGTTAACTGTTAACTCTTTAACTAGTTAAGAGTTAACTCTTAACTGTTAAGGTTAACTGTTAACTCTTAACTGTTAAGAGTTTAACTCTAAACTCTTAACTAATTTAACTCTTAACTGTTAAACACTGAAGTTTTCTGCTATGAAGGTATATTCTAGCCATATGTCTTAGTGTCCATTGTTTTAACAGTATTGAAAGTAGTGCCTTTAGTTGTATTTAAAAAAAAATATATATATTTTTTTGCAGATTTACAGAGACTCCAGAATGAAAAATAAACCCTGAGGGAAAGCAATGCACCAGCAGGTGAGAATATGCACTCTTTCTTAAATGTAACATTTTTGTGTGTGATGTAGGTCCAAAATTACCATATGCCTTTTATTTTGTAGCTTCAGATGACAGCGGCTAACTTCAAGAGCAGGTGAAGCAAGTTGGGATAATGTTGAAGACGTTTGCTCACACTGGGCAATCAGGTACAACTTGCAAACAACTTAAGCGTTGGTTGTTGGTTTAATTCCCAATGGGGCCCATCTGTACATGTAGTAGACCTAGATATAAATGTCATAGTTTAGTAGTTGAGGGACTCGCACTGACTACTTTATTCTTTTATTCTGGGAACCCCTGCAGGTGCAGATCAGACCCCAATGCTGCGACGTCTTGGAGATTTTGGTGATATTGTGCGTGGCATGGACAACAAAATGGACCCTATGCTGCAACATTTTGAGTGCCAATGTGTCTGTTGGAGAGTTATCCCTGCCAGAGGATCTGTTGCTCCCCCAGACACCCAGGAAGATTTGGTGTTACTTGACAACAGTGTGAGGCAGGATAAAGAGCTCCAGGAACAATTTGTAAGTGTTCTGATTTCGTTTATAATGCCATAGTACAAATTTTTTTTCTTTCTAAAAGTCAAATTAAGATTTTACACTGCATATTCTACTGTCTGAATCCAGACAGTAGAATATCCAGACAAAGAGTTAACTCTTAACTCTTAACAGTTGAGTTAACTCTTAACTCTTAACTCTTAACTGTTAACTGTTAACTGTTAAATCTTAACTCTTAACTCTTAACTGTTAAGAGTTAACTCTTAACTCTTAACTGTTAAGAGTTAACTCTTAACTCTTAACTGTTAAGACTGTTAACTCTTAACTGTTAAGAGTTAACTGTTAACTCTTAACTGTTAAGAGTTAACTGTTAACTCTTAACTGTTAACTCTTAACTGTTAACTCTTAACTGTTAAGAGTTAACTGTTAACTCTTAACTGTTAACTGTTAACTCTTAACTGTTAACTCTTAACTGTTAACTGTTAACTCTTAACTGTTAACTCTTAACTGTTAACTCTTAACTGTTAACTGTTAACTCGTTAACTCTTAACTGTTAACTGTTAACTGTTAACTCTTAACTCTTAACTGTTAACTGTTAACTGTTAACTGTTAACTGTTAACTGTTAACTCTTAACTGTTAACTCTTAACTGTTAACAGTTAACTGTTAACTCTTAACTGTTAACTCTTAACTGTTAACTCTTAACTGTTAACTCTTAACTGTTAACTGTTAACTGTTAACTCTTAACTGTTAAGAGTTAACTGTTAAGTCTAACTCTTAACTGTTAAGAGTAACTCTTAACTGTTAAGAGTTAACTCTAACTCTTAACTGTTAAGAGTTAACTCTTAACTGTTAAGAGTTAACTGTTAACTCTTAACAGTTAAGAGTTAACTCTTAACAGTTAAGAGTTAACTCTTAACTCTTAACAGTTAAGAGTTAACTCTAAACTCTTAACTAATTTAACTCTTAACTGTTAAGCATGAAGTTTTCTGCTATGAAGGTATATTCTAGCCATATGTCTTAGTGTCCATTGTTTTAACAGTATTGAAAGTAGTGCCTTTAGTTGTATTTTTAAAAAAAATATATATATATTTTTTTGCAGATTTACAGAGACTCCAGAATGAAAAATAAACCCTGAGGGAAAGCAATGCACCAGCAGGTGAGAATATGCACTCTTTCTTAAATGTAACATTTTTGTGTGTGATGTAGGTCCAAAATTACCATATGCCTTTTATTTTGTAGCTTCAGATGACAGCGGCTAACTTCAAGAGCAGGTGAAGCAAGTTGGGATAATGTTGAAGACGTTTGCTCACACTGGGCAATCAGGTACAACTTGCAAACAACTTAAGCGTTGGTTGTTGGTTTAATTCCCAATGGGGCCCATCTGTACATGTAGTAGACCTAGATATAAATGTCATAGTTTAGTAGTTGAGGGACTCGCACTGACTACTTTATTCTTTTATTCTGGGAACCCCTGCAGGTGCAGATCAGACCCCAATGCTGCGACGTCTTGGAGATTTTGGTGATATTGTGCGTGGCATGGACAACAAAATGGACCCTATGCTGCAACATTTTGAGTGCCAATGTGTCTGTTGGAGAGTTATCCCTGCCAGAGGATCTGTTGCTCCCCCAGACACCCAGGAAGATTTGGTGTTACTTGACAACAGTGTGAGGCAGGATAAAGAGCTCCAGGAACAATTTGTAAGTGTTCTGATTTCGTTTATAATGCCATAGTACAAATTTTTTTTCTTTCTAAAAGTCAAATTAAGATTTTACACTGCATATTCTACTGTCTGAATCCAGACAGTAGAATATGCAGACAAAGAGTTAACTCTTAACTCTTAACAGTTGAGTTAACTCTTAACTCTTAATTCTTAACTGTTAACTGTTAACTGTTAACTGTTAAATCTTAACTCTTAACTCTTAACTGTTAAGAGTTAACTCTTAACTCTTAACTGTTAAGAGTTAACTCTTAACTGTTAAGAATTAACAGTTAACTCTTAACTGTTAACTCTTAACTGTTAATAGTTAACTGTTAACTCTTAACTGTTAAGAGTTAACTGTTAACTCTTAACTGTTAACTCTTAACTGTTAAGAGTTAACTGTTAACTGTTAAGAGTTAACTGTTAACTGTTAACTCTTAACTGTTAACTCTTGACTGTTAACTCTTAACTGTTAAGAGTTAACTCTTGACTGTTAACTGTTAACTGTTAACTCTTAACTCTTAACTCTTTAACTGTTAACTGTTAACTGTGCCAATGTGTAGACACCCAGGAAGATTTGGTGTTACTTGACAACAGTGTGAGGCAGGATAAAGAGCTCCAGGAACAATTTGTAAGTGTTCTGATTTCGTTTATAATGCCATAGTACAAATTTTTTTCTTTCTAAAAGTCAAATTAAGATTTTACACTGCATATTCTACTGTCTGAATCCAGACAGTAGAATATCCAGACAAAGAGTTAACTCTTAACTCTTAACAGTTGAGTTAACTCTTAACTCTTAATTCTTAACTGTTAACTGTTAAATCTTAACTCTTAACTCTTAACTGTTAAGAGTTAACTCTTAACTGTTAAGAGTTAACTCTTAACAGTTAAGAGTTAACTGTTAATTCTTAACAGTTAAGAGTTAAGAGTTAACTCTTAACAGTTAAGAGTCAACTGTTAATTCTTAACAGTTAAGAGTTAACAGTTAATCTTAACAGTTAAGAGTTAACTCTTAACTGTTAAGAGTTAACTGTTAACTCTTAACTGTTAAGAGTTAACTGTTAACTGTTAACTCTTAACTGTTAACTCTTAACTGTGAACTCTTAACTGTTAACTCTTAACTCTTAACTGTTAAGAGTTAACTCTTAACTGTTAACTCTTAACTGTTAACTCTTAACTGTTAAGAGTTAACTCTTAACTGTTAACTCTTAACTCTTAACTGTTAACTGTTAACTCTTAACTCTTAACTCTTAACTGTTAACTGTTAACTCTTAACTGTTAACTCTTAACTCTTAATCCTGTTAATTGTTAACTCTTAACTCTTAACTGTTAACTCTTAACAGTTAACTGTTAACTCTTAACTGTTACAAGTTAACTGTTAACTCTTAACTGTTACGAGTTAACTGTTAACTCTTAACTGTTAAGAGTTAACTGTTAACTCTTAACTGTTAAGAGTTAACTGTTAACTCTTAACTGTTACGAGTTAACTGTTAACTCTTAACTGTTACTACAGTTAACTGTTAACTCTTAACTGTTACGAGTTAACTGTTAACTCTTAACTGTTACGAGTTAACTGTTAAGAGTTAACTGTAAACTCTTAACTGTTAAGAGTTAACTGTAAACTCTTAACTGTTAAGAGTTAACTGTAAACTCTTAACTGTTAAGAGTTAACTGTAAACTCTTAACTGTTAAGAGTTAACTGTAAAGAGTTAACTGTAAACTCTTAACTGTTAAGAGTTAACTGTTAAGAGTTAACTGTAAACTCTTAACTGTTAAGAGTTAACTGTTAAGAGTTAACTGTAAACTCTTAACTGTTAAGAGTTAACTGTTAAGAGTTAACTGTAAACTCTTAACTGTTAAGAGTTAACTGTTAAGAGTTAACTGTAAACTCTTAACTGTTAAGAGTTAACTGTTAAGAGTTAACTGTAAACTCTTAACTGTTAAGAGTTAACTGTTAAGAGTTAACTGTTAAGAGTTAACTGTAAACTCTTAACTGTTAAGAGTTAACTGTTAAGAGTTAACTGTAAACTCTTAACTGTTAAGAGTTAACTGTTAAGAGTTAACTGTAAACTCTTAACTGTTAAGAGTTAACTGTTAAGAGTTAACTGTAAAGAGTTAACTGTTAAGAGTTAACTGTTAAGAGTTAACTGTTAAGAGTTAACTGTTAAGAGTTAACTGTTAAGAGTTAACTGTTAAGAGTTAACTGTTAAACTCTTAACTGTTAAGAGTTAACTGTTAAGAGTTAACTGTAAACTCTTAACTGTTAAGAGTTAACTGTTAAGAGTTAACTGTAAACTCTTAACTGTTAAGAGTTAACTGTTAAGAGTTAACTGTTAAGAGTTAACTGTAAACTCTTAACTGTTAAGAGTTAACTGTAAACTCTTAACTGTAAACTCTTAACTGTTAAGAGTTAACTGTTAACTCTTAACTGTTAAGAGTTAACTGTAAACTCTTAACTGTTAAGAGTTAACTGTTAACTGTTAACTGTTAAGAGTTAACTGTAAACTCTTAACTGTTAAGAGTTAACTGTAAACTCTTAACTGTTAAGAGTTAACTGTTAAGAGTTAACTGTTAAACTCTTAACTCTTAACTCTTAACTGTTAACTGTTAACTCTTAACTGTTAACTCTTAACTCTTAACTGTTAACTGTTAACTCTTAACTCTTAACTCTTAACTGTTAACTGTTAACTCTTAACTCTTAACTCTTAACTGTTAACTGTTAGCTTCAGATGACAGCGGCTAACTTCAAGAGCAGGTGAAGCAAGTTGGGATAATGTTGAAGACGTTTGCTCACACTGGGCAATCAGGTACAACTTGCAAACAACTTAAGCGTTGGTTGTTGGTTTAATTCCCAATGGGGCCCATCTGTACATGTAGTAGACCTAGATATAAATGTCATAGTTTAGTAGTTGAGGGACTCGCACTGACTACTTTATTCTTTTATTCTGGGAACCCCTGCAGGTGCAGATCAGACCCCAATGCTGCGACGTCTTGGAGATTTTGGTGATATTGTGCGTGGCATGGACAACAAAATGGACCCTATGCTGCAACATTTTGAGTGCCAATGTGTCTGTTGGAGAGTTATCCCTGCCAGAGGATCTGTTGCTCCCCCAGACACCCAGGAAGATTTGGTGTTACTTGACAACAGTGTGAGGCAGGATAAAGAGCTCCAGGAACAATTTGTAAGTGTTCTGATTTCGTTTATAATGCCATAGTACAAATTTTTTTTCTTTCTAAAAGTCAAATTAAGATTTTACACTGCATATTCTACTGTCTGAATCCAGACAGTAGAATATCCAGACAAAGAGTTAACTCTTAACTCTTAACAGTTGAGTTAACTCTTAACTCTTAATTCTTAACTGTTAACTGTTAACTGTTAAATCTTAACTCTTAACTCTTAACTGTTAAGAGTTAACTCTTAACTCTTAACTGTTAAGAATTAACAGTTAACTCTTAACTGTTAACTCTTAACTGTTAAGAGTTAACTGTTAACTCTTAACTGTTAAGAGTTAACTGTTAACTCTTAACTGTTAACTCTTAACTGTTAACTGTTAAGAGTTAACTGTTAACTGTTAACTGTTAACTGTTAACTCTTAACTGTTAACTCTTAACTGTTAACTCTTAACTGTTAACTCTTAACTGTTAACTGTTAACTGTTAACTGTTAACTGTTAACTCTTAACTGTTGAGAGTTAACTCTTAACTGTTAAGAGTTAACTCTTAACTGCATGAAGTTTTCTGCTATGAAGGTATGTTCTAGCCATATGTCTTAGTGTCCATTGTTTTAACAGTATTGAAAGTAGTGCCTTTAGTTGTATTTTTAAAAAAAATATATATATTTTTTTTGCAGATTTACAGAGACTCCAGAATGAAAAATAAACCCTGAGGGAAAGCAATGCACCAGCAGGTGAGAATATGCACTCTTTCTTAAATGTAACATTTTTGTGTGTGATGTAGGTCCAAAATTACCATATGCCTTTTATTTTGTAGCTTCAGATGACAGCGGCTAACTTCAAGAGCAGGTGAAGCAAGTTGGGATAATGTTGAAGACGTTTGCTCACACTGGGCAATCAGGTACAACTTGCAAACAACTTAAGCGTTGGTTGTTGGTTTAATTCCCAATGGGGCCCATCTGTACATGTAGTAGACCTAGATATAAATGTCATAGTTTAGTAGTTGAGGGACTCGCACTGACTACTTTATTCTTTTATTCTGGGAACCCCTGCAGGTGCAGATCAGACCCCAATGCTGCGACGTCTTGGAGATTTTGGTGATATTGTGCGTGGCATGGACAACAAAATGGACCCTATGCTGCAACATTTTGAGTGCCAATGTGTCTGTTGGAGAGTTATCCCTGCCAGAGGATCTGTTGCTCCCCCAGACACCCAGGAAGATTTGGTGTTACTTGACAACAGTGTGAGGCAGGATAAAGAGCTCCAGGAACAATTTGTAAGTGTTCTGATTTCGTTTATAATGCCATAGTACAAATTTTTTTTCTTTCTAAAAGTCAAATTAAGATTTTACACTGCATATTCTACTGTCTGAATCCAGACAGTAGAATATCCAGACAAAGAGTTAACTCTTAACTCTTAACAGTTGAGTTAACTCTTAACTCTTAATTCTTAACTGTTAACTGTTAACTGTTAACTGTTAAATCTTAACTCTTAACTCTTAACTGTTAAGAGTTAACTCTTAACTCTTAACTGTTAAGAGTTAACTCTTAACTGTTAAGAATTAACAGTTAACTCTTAACTGTTAACTCTTAACTGTTAATAGTTAACTGTTAACTCTTAACTGTTAAGAGTTAACTGTTAACTCTTAACTGTTAACTCTTAACTGTTAAAGAGTTGACTGTTAACTGTTAAGAGTTAACTGTTAACTGTTAACTCTTAACTGTTAACTCTTGACTGTTAACTCTTAACTGTTAAGAGTTAACTCTTGACTGTTAACTGTTAACTGTTAACTCTTAACTCTTAACTCTTAACTGTTAACTGTTAACTGTGCCAACTGTGTAGACACCCAGGAAGATTTGGTGTTACTTGACAACAGTGTGAGGCAGGATAAAGAGCTCCAGGAACAATTTGTAAGTGTTCTGATTTCGTTTATAATGCCATAGTACAAAATTTTTTTCTTTCTAAAAGTCAAATTAAGATTTTACACTGCATATTCTACTGTCTGAATCCAGACAGTAGAATATCCAGACAAAGAGTTAACTCTTAACTCTTAACAGTTGAGTTAACTCTTAACTCTTAATTCTTAACTGTTAACTGTTAAATCTTAACTTTAACTCTTAACTGTTAAGAGTTAACTCTTAACTGTTAAGAGTTAACTCTTAACAGTTAAGAGTTAACTGTTAATTCTTAACAGTTAAGAGTTAAGAGTTAACTCTTAACAGTTAAGAGTTAACTGTTAACTCTTAACAGTTAAGAGTTAACAGTTAACTCTTAACAGTTAAGAGTTAACTCTTAACTGTTAAGAGTTAACTGTTAACTCTTAACTGTTAAGAGTTAACTGTTAACTGTTAACTCTTAACTGTTAACTCTTAACTGTTAACTCTTAACTGTTAACTCTTAACTCTTAACTGTTAAGAGTTAACTCTTAACTGTTAACTCTTGACTGTTAACTCTTAACTGTTAAGAGTTAACCTTAACTGCTTAACTCTTAACTGTCTAACTGTTAACTCTTAACTCTTAACTCTTAACTGTTAACTGTTAACTCTTAACTGTTAACTCTTAACTCTTAACTCTTAACTGTTAATCGTTAACTCTTAACTCTTAACTGTTAACTCTTAACTGTTAACTCTTAACTTGTTAACTGTTAACTCAGTTAACTGTTAACTCTTAACTGTTACGAGTTAACTGTTAACTCTTAACTGTTACGAGTTAACTGTTAACTCTTAACTGTTAATGAGTTAACTGTTAACTCTTAACTGTTAAGAGTTAACTGTTAACTCTTAACTGTTACGAGTTAACTGTTAACTCTTAACTGTTACGAGTTAACTGTTAAGAGTTAACTGTAAACTCTTAACTGTTAAGAGTTAACTGTTAAGTCTTAACTGTTAAGAGTTAACTGTAAACTCTTAACTGTTAAGAGTTAACTGTAAACTCTTAACTGTTAAGAGTTAACTGTAAAGAGTTAACTGTAAACTCTTAACTGTTAAGAGTTAACTGTTAAGAGTTAACTGTAAACTCTTAACTGTTAAGAGTTAACTGTTAAGAGTTAACTGTAAACTCTTAACTGTTAAGAGTTAACTGTTAAGAGTTAACTGTAAACTCTTAACTGTTAAGAGTTAACTGTAAACTCTTAACTGTTAAGAGTTAACTGTAAAGAGTTAACTGTAAACTCTTAACTGTTAAGAGTTAACTGTTAAGAGTTAACTGTAAACTCTTAACTGTTAAGAGTTAACTGTTAAGAGTTAACTGTTAAGAGTTAACTGTAAACTCTTAACTGTTAAGAGTTAACTGTAAAGAGTTAACTGTAAACTCTTAACTGTTAAGAGTTAACTGTAAGAGTTAACTGAACAGTTAACTGTAAGAGTTAACGTAAAGAGTAACTGTAAGAGTTAACTGTAAGATTAATGTAAGAGTTAACTGTAAAGAGTTAACTGTTAAGAGTTAACTGTTAAGAGTTAACTGTTAAGAGTTAACTGTTAGAGTTAACTGTTAAAGAGTTAACTGTTAAGAGTTAACTGTTAAGAGTTAACTGTTAAGAGTTAACTGTTAAGAGTTTAACTGTTAAGAGTTAACTGTTAAGAGTTAACTGTTAAGAGTTAACTGTTAACAGCTTAACTGTTAAAGAGTTAACCTGTTAAAGAGTTAACTGTTAAGAGTTAACTGTTAAGAGTTTAACTGTTAAGAGTTAACTGTTAAGAGTTAACTGTTAAGACGTTAACTGTTAAGAGTTAACTGTTAAGAGTTAACTGTTAAGAGTTAACTGTTAAGAGTTAACTGTTAAGAGTTAACTGTTAACGAGTTAACTGTTAAGAGCTTTAACTGTTAAGAGTTAACTGTTAAGAGTTAACTGTTAAGAGTTAACTGTTAAGAGTTAACTGTTAAACTCGTTAACTGTTAAGAGTTAACTGTAAAGAGTTAACTGTTAAGAGTTAACTGTTAAGAGTTAACTGTTAAGACTGTTAACTGTTAACGAGTTAACTGTTAAGAGTTAACTGTTAAGAGTCTAACTGTTAAGATGTTAACTGTTAAGAGTTAACTGTTAAGAGTTAACTGTAAACTCTTAACTGTTAAGAGTTAACTGTTAAGAGTTAACTGTAAACTCTTAACTGTTAAAGTTAACTGTAAAGTTAACTGTTAAGAGTTAACTGTAAACTCTTAACTGTTAAGAGTTAACTGTAAACTGTTAACTGTAAAGTTAACTGTAAACTCTTAACTGTTAAGAGTTAACTGTAAACTCTTAACTGTTAAGAGTTAACTGTAAAGAGTTAACTGTTAAGAGTTAACTGTAAACTCTTAACTGTTAAGAGTTAACTGTTAAACTGTTTAAGAGTTAACTGTAAACTCTTAACTGTTAAGAGTTAACTGTAAACTCTTAACTGTTAACTGTTAAACTCTTAACTGTTAAGAGTTAACTGTAAACAGTTAAGCTCTTAACTGTTAAACTCTTAACTGTTAAACTCTTAACTGTTAAACTCTTAACTGTTAAACTCTTAACTGTTAAACTCTTAACTGTTAAACTCTTAACTGTTAAACTCTTAACTGTTAAACTCTTAACTGTTAAACTCTTAACTGTTAAACTCTTTACCGTTTAAAAATCTTTAACTGATCAAACTTCTTTAACCGTTAAACTCTCTACTGTTAAAACATGCTTTTAACCGTTTAACTTCTTTAACTGTTTAACCTCTAACTGTTAAACCTCTCAACTGATTAAAATCTCTAACCTGTTACGACTCTTAACTGACCGTTATAACCTGTTTAAACTCTCAACCGTTAAATCTTTAACTGTTTAAACTCTCAACTGTTAAATCTCTTAACTGTTTAAACTCTCAACTGTTAAACCTTAATGTTAAACTCTTAACCGTTTAAACTCTCTAACTGTTAAACTCTTAACTGTTAAACTCTTAACTGTTAAACTCTTAACTGTTAAACTCTTAACTGTTAAACTCTTAACTGTTAAACTCTTAACTGTTAAACTCTTAACTGTTAAACTCTTAACTGTTAAACCTTAACTGTTAAACTCTTAACTGTTAAACTCTTAACTGTTAAACTCTTAACTGTTAAACTCTTAACTGTTAAACTCTTTAACTGTTAAACTCTTAACTGTTAAACTCTTAACTGTTAAACTCTTAACTGTTAAACTCTTAACTGTTAAACTCTTAACTGTTAAACTCTTAACTGTTAAACTCTTAACCGTTAAACTCTTAACTGTTAAACTCTTAACTGTTAAACTCTTAACTGTTAAACTCTTAACTGTTAAACTCTTAACTGTTAAACTCTTAACTGTTAAACTCTTAACTGTTAAACTCTTAACTGTTAAACTCTTAACTGTTAAACTCTTAACTGTTAAACTCTTAACTGTTAAACTCTTAACTGTTAAACTCTTAACTGTTAAACTCTTAACTGTTAAACTCTTAACTGTTAAACTCTTAACTGTTAAACTCTTAACTGTTAAACTCTTAACTGTTAAACTCTTAACTGTTAAACTCTTAACTGTTAAACTCTTAACTGTTAAACTCTTAACTGTTAAACTCTTAACTGTTAAACTCTTAACTGTTAAACTCTTAACTGTTAAACTCTTAACTGTTAAACTCTTAACTGTTAAACTCTTAACTGTTAAACTCTTAACTGTTAAACTCTTAACTGTTAAACTCTTAACTGTTAAACTCTTAACTGTTAAACTCTTAACTGTTAAACTCTTAACTGTTAAACTCTTAACTGTTAAACTCTTAACTGTTAAACTCTTAACTGTTAAACTCTTAACTGTTAAACTCTTAACTGTTAAACTCTTAACTGTTAAACTCTTAACTGTTAAACTCTTAACTGTTAAACTCTTCTAATTACAACACACACAAAAAAACCCCACTACATTTGAAACAGTACTTTATTTTACTTTTTTCAAGTTTGTTTATATTCACACACTCTTTCAGCACTCGCACATCTTCCTGGCTCCAGACACTCTGAACTACATCACTGAGGCTACAGAGATCCTGCTTCAGCAGAAACCATCAGAACATTTCCCTCCACAGGAACAGCTGTAGCTGGAGAACTGCAAGAGACACCTGAAAAATAGACACATCATACAATACCTGGTTCTGGAAACACAAATTAGTGCCAAATAGCACACTAGCAGCAACTATATTCTCACTGGGAAAAGCATTGTAGACCAGAATCTACACTTCTGGAGCCATATCAACACTGACACACTACTGGAACATCACAGAGCTACTTGTGACTGCATCACGAGCCTTTGCTTTAACCATCTGAAATCCATCGAGGACAATCACTCTTTTGGATAAGACCTGACAAGAGACATAGGTGTGCAAGTTGCAGAACAAACACACCAGCGAAGCTCAACTACAAAAATAATGTCCACTCTTAACTGTTAAAGAGTTAACTCTTAACTCTTAACAGTTAAGAGTGGACATTATTTTTGTAGTTAAGTTCGCTGGTGTGTTTGGTGTGATCATCAGTTCAATGCTAGATAAAGTCTTAATTTTTACAAAATATAAGTCTTACCACAAGATTCAGATCAGCCTTAAGATTAGCAGTGTTTAGGGAGAGACGCAGCCCATCCATTCTTGTTTGTGGTTAGATTCAACAGCAGTTTGTTGGGCCAGTTGCTCCCCTCCAAGAGATATACAGCTTTGCCGAGTCACGTAGATCTGTTAGGAATGATCAAGGTTAGGAAAGGGAAGCAATTTGTAGGCTTCTGCAATAAGGGATGACATTTTACTTACCTTTCCATTAAGCATTGATCCAGGTTCAAAATAAGGAACCAGGAGGTCCACAAATGTGACTTTGCCAACTACAAACGTAATGGACACCATTGCAGATTTTGAAACCATTACATCTGCAAGAGAAAATCCAAACAAACAGTGGAGAATATCAACTTTGTGGCTTAAAGTGGATTTCTTGTAAAGGTCATAAAGAGTATATGGTTCAGATCAGCCAATAGCTCACCTGTTCCCTCAGTAACATTCACATTTACAAGAAATGTGTCTTGCATTTGGTCTTCAAATTTGGTGTTGAAAAACACTGACGCATCAACAGTAAAAGAGGCACAGCCTGTGGCATTCATCTGGTAGGAGAACAAAGATAGACAATTACAGCACAGTATAGGAAAATCCTCAGCAGTAAGGCACGAGTCACACACCTTTGTGGTTTGAGTCAGGCACTGTCTGGTCAAATTATGAAGCAGAATGTATGGAAATGGATCACGGCACACTTCCACTAAGGCTTGACCCAGGTACAGGTTGGCCATGTGTATATCTGGGAAACATCAGAACAAGATAAAGAACTGATCAAACCACAAGACAAGAAAATATAGCATCACTTCACTTGCCACAAGACTCAACTTTCAGTCACGTCAAACTTGGGCAAAACTAAACCAGAAACAAAGCGCTTTAGGTTAAGGCCTCAGATCAGTCAATAAACTGCCCTTACACAACAACTTGCCATATTTTTTCACCTCAAAAACTTGTGAGACTTCTCAGTCAGCAATAACAGCCTTTAGTGCAGGGGTCTCAACTTCAGTCTTCGCGACCACTTCTTTGCTATATTGTGCCGTGTCTCCCTTATCTGACACACCGATTCCACAGTATCTGAACGAGCTGAGGATCTGAATCAGGTGTGATAAATAAGGGACACACACATAATATGCAGAACAGTGGGTCACGAGGACTGGGAGTGGAGAACCCCTGCTTTGTGTGTACATCCCTATTCCGAGCCTCTGGGTTTAACTTGTGAGAAAGCTGCAATATCAGCCCCGTTGAGCAAACATTTGGGCACTGACCAATCTTGGTTAGAAATCTTTGTCCTATTAAAACAAATTAACAGCTCAGAGTAAAATCTGCAAAAAGAAAGAAAAGTGCAAAAAGCTACATTGGCTCTATTCGAAGCTCTTACATCTTAGAAGCAAACGTCACCTCCACCACAACTCAATCGCCATACTGCAAGACAGACAGGAATAAAAAACATTTAGAAAAGCAATTTTAAAAAAACCTTGTTAAAAGAACCTGCATTTCATTTGCTTTTCATTTATGGTTTCATCTGGTCTTACCATCTTTGATCAAAAGGCACAAATCTGGGATCCATGGAGACAACTCTGAAATTAACTGCAAAGACACCAACAAACTCACATAAATTGCATTTAAAGATGATAGGTTCAACCAAGGGTCATTCTACAGCTCACCCGTTTCACCTGGATTGTAAATAGGTTTGAATCTCCATCTACCTGAGATTCAATTAATTAACCACCACCTGGCAGTAATTAATGTTATTGTCACCAGGTGAACATGCTAGGAAACCAGTACTCTTCAGCACTCACCAAGAACAAATCGTCTCAAACTGTCAGCAGCGTTCTGTGTGTCTGCGTCACCCTAAAGTTCATTCTCCAAGAACAACTAGCAAGAGCTTTCTCCAAGAACACAAGTCCGTTCTTTGCATTCTTGGTTTTGAGAAACGGCCATGGGCATCCCACGGTAGCATTTATGCCATTATAAATATCTTAGCTCTGGAAGGGTGTAGAGCCTCCATTTTTGCACTCAGGTCTCTCTAGTCACCATGGCCCTCCATCAGAATCCAGAGTTTCAAGAAGATTGGAGAAACTTTTTCTTTGCCCCCCAGGAAAAAACAACAGGTGGTACCCCTTATGTTGTTTTTTTGGTGCAAAAAAAAAAAAAAGTTTCTCCAACGTGTCTCAAACTTTAGATCTAGATAGAGGCCATGATTAGACCTGAGTGCAAAAATGAGCTCGACCTATTCGAGCATATTGAGATCCCATGTAGCATTTATGCCCCTATAAATATCTCAATATCTGTCCTAGAGCCTCCATTTTTGCACTCAGATCTAAGTCCCATGGCCCTCTATCAGAATCCCAGAGTTTCAAGAAAATCAAAATTTTGACCCGAAAAAAAAACGACAGTGGTACCCCTTACGATTTTTTTTTCGGGTCAGAAATTTTGATTTTCTTGAAACTCTGGATTCTGATAGAGGGCCATGGGACTTAGATCTGAGTGCAAAAATGGAGGCTCTAGACCCTTCCAGAGCTGAGATATTTAGATATTTATAATGGCATACAGAGCTGAGATATTGAGATATTTACAATGGCATAAATGCTACGTGAAATCTCAATATCTCAGCTCTGGAAGGGTCTAGAGCCTCCATTTTTGCACTCAGATCTAAGTCACATGGCCCTCTATAGGAATCCAGAGTTTCAAGAAAATCAAAATTTTGACCCGAAAAAAAAAACGACAGTGGTACCCCTGTACGTTTTTTTTTTCGGGTCAAAATTTTGATTTTCTTGAAACTCTGGATTCTGATAGAGGGCCATGGGACTTAGATCTGAGTGCAAAAATGGAGGCTCTAGACCCTTCCAGAGCTGAGATATTTAGATATTTATAATGGCATACAGAGCTGAGATATTGAGATATTTACAATGGCATAAATGCTACGTGAAATCTCAATATCTCAGCTCTGGAAGGGTCTAGAGCCTCCATTTTTGCACTCAGATCTAAGTCACATGGCCCTCTATCAGAATCCAGAGTTTCAAGAAAATCAAAATTTTGACCCGAAAAAAAAACGACAGTGGTACCCCTTACGTTTTTTTTTCGGGTCAAAATTTTGATTTCTTGAAACTCTGGATTCTGATAGAGGGCCATGGGACTTAAATCTGAGTGCAAAAATGGAGGCTCTAGACCCTTCCAGAGCTGAGATATTTAGATATTTATAATGGCATACAGAGCTGAGATATTGAGATATTTACAATGGCATAAATGCTACGTGAAATCTCAATATCTCAGCTCTGGAAGGGTCTAGAGCCTCCATTTTTGCACTCAGATCTAAGTCACATGGCCCTCTATCAGAATCCAGAGTTTCAAGAAAATCAAAATTTTGACCCGAAAAAAAACGACAGTGGTACCCCTTACGTTTTTTTTCGGGGTCAAAATTTTGATTTTCTTGAAACTCTGGATTCTGATAGAGGGCCATGGGACTTAGATCTGAGTGCAAAAATGGAGGCTCTAGACCCTTCCAGAGCTGAGATATTTAGATATTTATAATGGCATACAGAGCTGAGATATTGAGATATTTACAATGGCATAAATGCTACGTGAAATCTCAATATCTCAGCTCTGGAAGGGTCTAGAGCCTCCATTTTTGCACTCAGATCTAAGTCACATGGCCTTCTATCAGAATCCAGAGTTTCAAGAAAATCAAAATTTTGACCCGAAAAAAAAAAACGACAGTGGTACCCCTTGAGATATTGAGAGATATTTACAATGGCATAAATGCTACGTGAAATCTCAATATCTCAGCTGCTGGAAGATCTGAGCCTCCATTTTTGCACTCAGATCTAAGTCACATGGCCCTCTATAGGAATCCAGAGTTTCAAGAAAATCAAAATTTTGACCCGAAAAAAAAAACGTAAGGGGTACCACTGTCGTTTTTTTTTTCGGGGTCAGAGTTTTGATTTTCTTGAAACTCTGGATTCTGATAGAGGCCATGTGACTTAGATCTGAGTGCAAAAATGGAGGCTCTAAGACCCTTCCAGAGCTGAGATATTGAGATTTCACGTAGCATTTATGCCATTGTAAATATCTCAATATCTCAGCTCTGTATGCCATTATAAATATCTAAATATCTCAGCTCTGGAAGGGTCTAGAGCCTCCATTTTTGCACTCAGATCTAAGTCCCATGGCCCTCTATCAGAATCCAGAGTTTCAAGAAAATCAAAATTTTGACCCAAAAAAAAAACGTACAGGGGTACCACTGTCGTTTTTTTTCGGGTCAAAATTTTGATTTTCTTGAAACTCTGGATTCTGATAGAGGGCCATGGGACTTAGATCTGAGTGCAAAAATGGAGGCTCTAGACCCTTCCAGAGCTGAGATATTTAGATATTTATAATGGCATACAGAGCTGAGATATTGAGATATTTACAATGGCATAAATGCTACGTGAAATCTCAATATCTCAGCTCTGGAAGGTGTGAGCCTCCATTTTTGCACTCAGATCTAAGTCCCATGGCCCTCTATCAGAATCCAGAGTTTCAAGAAAATCAAAATTTTGACCCGGAAAAAAAAACGACAGTGGTACCCCTTGATTTTTTTTCGGGTCAAAATTTTGATTTTCTTGAAACTCTGGATTCTGATAGAGGGCCATGGGACTTAGATCTGAGTGCAAAAATGGAGGCTCTAGACCCTTCCAGAGCTGAGATATTGAGATTTCACGTAGCATTTATGCCATTGTAAATATCTCAATATCTCAGCTCTGTATGCCATTATAAATATCTAAATATCTCAGCTCTGGAAGGGTCTAGAGCCTCCATTTTTGCACTCAGATCTAAGTCCCATGGCCCTCTATCAGAATCCAGAGTTTCAAGAAAATCAAAATTTTGACCCGAAAAAAAAAACGACAGTGGTACCCCTTACGTTTTTTTTTCGGGTCAAAATTTTGATTTTCTTGAAACTCTGGATTCTGATAGAGGGCCATGGGACTTAGATCTGAGTGCAAAAATGGAGGCTCTAGACCCTTCCAGAGCTGAGATATTTAGATATTTATAATGGCATACAGAGCTGAGATATTGAGATATTTACAATGGCATAAATGCTACGTGAAATCTCAATATCTCAGCTCTGGAAGGGTCTAGAGCCTCCATTTTTGCACTCAGATCTAAGTCACATGGCCCTCTATCAGAATCCAGAGTTTCAAGAAAATCAAAATTTTGACCCGAAAAAAAAACGACAGTGGTACCCCTTACGTTTTTTTTTCGGGTCAAAATTTTGATTTTCTTGAAACTCTGGATTCTGATAGAGGGCCATGGGACTTAAATCTGAGTGCAAAAATGGAGGCTCTAGACCCTTCCAGAGCTGAGATATTTAGATATTTATAATGGCATACAGAGCTGAGATATTGAGATATTTACAATGGCATAAATGCTACGTGAAATCTCAATATCTCAGCTCTGGAAGGGTCTAGAGCCTCCATTTTTGCACTCAGATCTAAGTCCCATGGCCCTCTATCAGAATCCAGAGTTTCAAGAAAATCAAAATTTTGACCCGAAAAAAAAAACGTACAGTGGTACCCCTGTACGTTTTTTTTTCGGGTCAAAATTTTGATTTTCTTGAAACTCTGGATTCTGATAGAGGGCCATGGGACTTAGATCTGAGTGCAAAAATGGAGGCTCTAGACCCTTCCAGAGCTGAGATATTTAGATATTTATAATGGCATACAGAGCTGAGATATTGAGATATTTACAATGGCATAAATGCTACGTGAAATCTCAATATCTCAGCTCTGGAAGGGTCTAGAGCCTCCATTTTTGCACTCAGATCTAAGTCACATGGCCCTCTATCAGAATCCAGAGTTTCAAGAAAATCAAAATTTTGACCCGAAAAAAAAACGACAGTGGTACCCCTTTCGTTTTTTTTTCAGGGTGAGAAATTTTGATTTTCTTGAAACTCTGGATTCTGATAGAGGGCCATGGGACTTAGATCTGAGTGCAAAAATGGAGGCTCTAGACCCTTCCAGAGCTGAGATATTGAGAATCTCACGTAGCATTTATGCCATTGTAAATATCTCAATATCTCAGCTCTGTATGCCATTATAAATATCTAAATATCTCAGCTCTGGAAGGGTCTAGAGCCTCCATTTTTGCACTCAGATCTAAGTCCCATGGCCCTCTATCAGAATCCAGAGTTTCAAGAAAATCAAAATTTTGACCCGAAAAAAAAACGTACAGGGGTACCACTGTCGTTTTTTTTCAGGGTCAGAAATTTTGATTTTCTTGAAACTCTGGATTCTGATAGAGGGCCATGGGACTTAGATCTGAGTGCAAAAATGGAGGCTCTAGACCCTTCCAGAGCTGAGAATATTTAGATATTTATAATGGCATACAGAGCTGAGATATTGAGATATTTACAATGGCATAAATGCTACGTGAAATCTCAATATCTCAGCTCTGGAAGGTCTAGAGCCTCCATTTTTGCACTCAGATCTAAGTCCCATGGCCCTCTATCAGAATCCAGAGTTTCAAGAAAATCAAAATTTTGAGCCCGAAAAAAAAACGTACAGTGGTACCACTGTCGTTTTTTTTTCGGGTCAGAAATTTTGATTTTCTTGAAACTCTGGATTCTGATAGAGGGCCATGGGACTTAAATCTGAGTGCAAAAATGGAGGCTCTAGACCCTTCCAGAGCTGAGATATTTAGATATTTATAATGGCATACAGAGCTGAGATATTGAGATATTTACAATGGCATAAATGCTACGTGAAATCTCAATATCTCAGCTCTGGAAGGTCTGAGCCTCCATTTTTGCACTCAGATCTAAGTCACATGGCCCTCTATCAGAATCCAGAGTTTCAAGAAAATCAAAATTTTGACCCGAAAAAAAAACGACAGTGGTACCCCTTACGTTTTTTTTCGGGTCAAAATTTTGATTTTCTTGAAACTCTGGATTCTGATAGAGGGCCATGGGACTTAGATCTGAGTGCAAAAATGGAGGCTCTAGACCCTTCCAGAGCTGAGATATTTAGATATTTATAATGGCATACAGAGCTGAGATATTGAGATATTTACAATGGCATAAATGCTACGTGAAATCTCAATATCTCAGCTCTGGAAGGGTCTAGAGCCTCCATTTTTGCACTCAGATCTAAGTCACATGGCCCTCTATCAGAATCCAGAGTTTCAAGAAAATCAAAATTTTGACCCGAAAAAAAAAACGACAGTGGTACCCCTTACGTTTTTTTTTCGGGTCGAAATTTTGATTTTCTTGAAACTCTGAATTCTGATAGAGGGCCATGGGACTTAGATCTGAGTGCAAAAATGGAGGCTCTAGACCCTTCCAGAGCTGAGATATTTGAGATATTTATAATGGCATACAGAGCTGAGATATTGAGATATTTACAATGGCATAAATGCTACGTGAAATCTCAATATCTCAGCTCTGAAAGGTTCTAGAGCCTCCATTTTTGCACTCAGATCTAAGTCCCATGGCCCTCTATCAGAATCCAGAGTTTCAAGAAAATCAAAATTTTGACCCGAAAAAAAAAACGACAGTGGTACCCTTTCGTTTTTTTTCGGGGTCAAAATTTTGATTTTCTTGAAACTCTGGATTCTGATAGAGGGCCATGGGACTTAGATCTGAGTGCAAAAATGGAGGCTCTAGACCCTTCCAGAGCTGAGATATTTAGATATTTATAATGGCATACAGGAGCTGAGATATTGAGATATTTACAATGGCATAAATGCTACGTGAAATCTCAATATCTCAGCTCTGGAAGGTGTCTAGAGCCTCCATTTTTGCACTCAGATCTAAGTCACATGGCCCTCTATCAGGAATCCAGAGTTTCAAGAAAATCAAAATTTTGACCCGAAAAAAAAAACGACAGTGGTACCCCTTACGTTTTTTTTTCGGGTCAAAATTTTGATTTTCTTGAAACTCTGGATTCTGATAGAGGGCCATGTGACTTAGATCTGAGTGCAAAAATGGAGGCTCTAGACCCTTCCAGAGCTGAGATATTGAGATTTCACGTAGCATTTATGCCATTGTAAATATCTCAATATCTCAGCTCTGTATGCCATTATAAATATCTAAATATCTCAGCTCTGGAAGGGTCTGAGCCTCCATTTTTGCACTCAGATCTAAGTCCCATGGCCCTCTATCAGAATCCAGAGTTTCAAGAAAATCAAAATTTTGACCCGAAAAAAAAAACGACAGTGGTACCCCTTAGCATTTTTTTCGGGTCAAAATTTTGATTTTCTTGAAACTCTGGATTCTGATAGAGGGCCATGGGACTTAGATCTGAGTGCAAAAATGGAGGCTCTAGACCCTTCCAGAGCTGAGATATTTAGATATTTATAATGGCATACAGAGCTGAGATATTGAGATATTTACAATGGCATAAATGCTACGTGAAATCTCAATATCTCAGCTCTGGAAGGTCTAGAGCCTCCATTTTTGCACTCAGATCTAAGTCCCATGGCCCTCTATCAGAATCCAGAGTTTCAAGAAAATCAAAATTTTGACCCGAAAAAAAACGACAGTGGTACCCCTTACGTTTTTTTTTCGGGTCAAAATTTTGATTTTCTTGAAACTCTGGATTCTGATAGAGGGCCATGGGACTTAGATCTGAGTGCAAAAATGGAGGCTCTAGACCCTTCCAGAGCTGAGATATTTAGATATTTATAATGGCATACAGAGCTGAGATATTGAGATATTTACAATGGCATAAATGCTACGTGAAATCTCAATATCTCAGCTCTGGAAGGTCTAGAGCCTCCATTTTTGCACTCAGATCTAAGTCACATGGCCCTCTATCAGAATCCAGAGTTTCAAGAAAATCAAAATTTTGACCCAAAAAAAAACGACAGTGGTACCCCTTACGTTTTTTTTTCGGGTCAAAATTTTGATTTTCTTGAAACTCTGGATTCTGATAGAGGGCCATGGGACTTAGATCTGAGTGCAAAAATGGAGGCTCTAGACCCTTCCAGAGCTGAGATATTTAGATATTTATAATGGCATACAGAGCTGAGAATATTGAGATATTTACAATGGCATAAATGCTGACGTGAAATCTCAATATCTCAGCTCTGGAAGGTATTGAGCCTCCATTTTTGCACTCAGATCTAAGTCACATGGCCCTCTATCAGAATCCAGAGTTTCAAGAAAATCAAAATTTTGACCCGAAAAAAAAAACGACAGTGGTACCCCTTACGTTTTTTTTCGGGTCAAAATTTTGATTTTCTTGAAACTCTGGATTCTGATAGAGGGCCATGGGACTTAGATCTGAGTGCAAAAATGGAGGCTCTAGACCCTTCCAGAGCTGAGATATTTAGATATTTATAATGGCATACAGAGCTGAGATATTGAGATATTTACAATGGCATAAATGCTACGTGAAATCTCAATATCTCAGCTCTGAAGGTGTAGAGCCTCCATTTTTTGCACTCAGATCTAAGTCCCATGGCCCTCTATCAGAATCCAGAGTTTCAAGAAAATCAAAATTTTGACCCGAAAAAAAAACGACAGTGGTACCCCTTACGTTTTTTTTTTCGGGTCAAAATTTTGATTTTCTTGAAACTCTGGATTCTGATAGAGGGCCATGGGACTTAGATCTGAGTGCAAAAATGGAGGCTCTAGACCCTTTCCAGAGCTGAGATATTTAGATATTTATAATGGCATACAGAGCTGAGATATTGAGATATTTACAATGGCATAAATGCTACGTGAAATCTCAATATCTCAGCTCTGGAAGGTCTAGAGCCTCCATTTTTGCACTCAGATCTAAGTCCCATGGCCCTCTATCAGAATCCAGAGTTTCAAGAAAATCAAAATTTTGACCCGAAAAAAAAAACGACAGTGGTACCCCTTCGTTTTTTTTCGGGTCAAAATTTTGATTTTCTTGAAACTCTGGATTCTGATAGAGGGCCATGGGACTTAGATCTGAGTGCAAAAATGGAGGCTCTAGACCCTTCCAGAGCTGAGATATTTAGATATTTATAATGGCATACAGAGCTGAGATATTGAGATATTTAGATGGCATAAATGCTACGTGAAATCTCAATATCTCAGCTCTGGAAGGGTCTAGAGCCTCCATTTTTGCACTCAGATCTAAGTCCCATGGCCCTCTATCAGGAATCCAGAGTTTCAAGAAAATCAAAATTTTGACCCGAAAAAAAAACGACAGTGGTACCCCTTACGTTTTTTTTCGGGTCAAAATTTTGATTTTCTTGAAACTCTGGATTCTGATAGAGGGCCATGGGACTTAGATCTGAGTGCAAAAATGGAGGCTCTAGACCCTTCCAGAGCTGAGATATTTAGATATTTATAATGGCATACAGAGCTGAGATATTGAGATATTTACAATGGCATAAATGCTACGTGAAATCTCAATATCTCAGCTCTGGAAGGTGTAGAGCCTCCATTTTTGCACTCAGATCTAAGTCCCATGGCCCTCTATCAGAATCCAGAGTTTCAAGAAAATCAAAATTTTGACCCAAAAAAAAAACGACAGTGGTACCCCTTACGTTTTTTTTTTCGGGTCAGAAATTTTGATTTTCTTGAAACTCTGGATTCTGATAGAGGGCCATGGGACTTAGATCTGAGTGCAAAAATGGAGGCTCTAGACCCTTCCAGAGCTGAGATATTTAGATATTTATAATGGCATACAGAGCTGAGATATTGAGATATTTACAATGGCATAAATGCTACGTGAAATCTCAATATCTCAGCTCTGGAAGGGTCTAGAGCCTCCATTTTTGCACTCAGATCTAAGTCACATGGCCCTCTATCAGAATCCAGAGTTTCAAGAAAATCAAAATTTTGACCCGAAAAAAAAACGTACAGTGGTACCCCTTACGTTTTTTTTTCAGGGTCAAAATTTTGATTTTCTTGAAACTCTGGATTCTGAATAGAGGGCCATGGGACTTAGATCTGAGTGCAAAAATGGAGGCTCTAGACCCTTCCAGAGCTGAGATATTTAGATATTTATAATGGCATACAGAGCTGAGATATTGAGATATTTACAATGGCATAAATGCTACGTGAGATCTCAATATCTCAGCTCTGGAAGGTATTGAGCCTCCATTTTTGCACTCAGATCTAAGTCCCATGGCCCTCTATCAGAATCCAGAGTTTCAAGAAAATCAAAATTTTGACCCGAAAAAAAAAAACGACAGTGGTACCCCTTGATTTTTTTTCGGGTCGAAATTTTGATTTTCTTGAAACTCTGGATTCTGATAGAGGGCCATGGGACTTAGATCTGAGTGCAAAAATGGAGGCTCTAGACCCTTCCAGAGCTGAGATATTTAGATATTTATAATGGCATACAGAGCTGAGATATTGAGATATTTACAATGGCATAAATGCTACGTGAAATCTCAATATCTCAGCTCTGGAAGGGTCTAGAGCCTCCATTTTTGCACTCAGATCTAAGTCACATGGCCCTCTATCAGAATCCAGAGTTTCAAGAAAATCAAAATTTTGACCCGAAAAAAAAAACGACAGTGGTACCCCTTACGTTTTTTTTCGGGTCAAAATTTTGATTTTCTTGAAACTCTGGATTCTGATAGAGGGCCATGGGACTTAGATCTGAGTGCAAAAATGGAGGCTCTAGACCCTTCCAGAGCTGAGATATTTAGATATTTATAATGGCATACAGAGCTGAGATATTGAGATATTTACAATGGCATAAATGCTACGTGAAATCTCAATATCTCAGCTCTGAAGGTGTAGAGCCTCCATTTTTGCACTCAGATCTAAGTCCCATGGCCCTCTATCAGAATCCAGAGTTTCAAGAAAATCAAAATTTTGACCCAAAAAAAAAACGACAGTGGTACCCCTTACGTTTTTTTTTCGGGTCAAAATTTTGATTTTCTTGAAACTCTGGATTCTGATAGAGGGCCATGGGACTTAGATCTGAGTGCAAAAATGGAGGCTCTAGACCCTTCCAGAGCTGAGATATTTAGATATTTATAATGGCATACAGAGCTGAGATATTGAGATATTTACAATGGCATAAATGCTACGTGAAATCTCAATATCTCAGCTCTGGAAGGTCTAGAGCCTCCATTTTTGCACTCAGATCTAAGTCACATGGCCCTCTATCAGAATCCAGAGTTTCAAGAAAATCAAAATTTTGACCCAAAAAAAAAACGACAGTGGTACCCCTTGCGTTTTTTTTGGGTCAAAATTTTGATTTTCTTGAAACTCTGGATTCTGATAGAGGGCCATGGGACTTAGATCTGAGTGCAAAATGGAGGCTCTAGACCCTTCCAGAGCTGAGATATTTTGAGATATTTATAATGGCATACAGAGCTGAGATATTGAGATATTTACAATGGCATAAATGCTACGTGAAATCTCAATATCTCAGCTCTGGAAGGGTCTGAGCCTCCATTTTTGCACTCAGATCTAAGTCCCATGGCCCTCTATCAGAATCCAGAGTTTCAAGAAAATCAAAATTTTGACCCGAAAAAAAAAACGACAGTGGTACCCCTTGCGTTTTTTTTCGGGTCAAAATTTTGATTTTCTTGAAACTCTGGATTCTGATAGAGGGCCATGGGACTTAGATCTGAGTGCAAAAATGGAGGCTCTAGACCCTTCCAGAGCTGAGATATTTAGATATTTATAATGGCATACAGAGCTAGAGATATTGAGATATTTACAATGGCATAAATGCTACGTGAAATCTCAATATCTCAGCTCTGGAAGGTCTGAGCCTCCATTTTTGCACTCAGATCTAAGTCACATGGCCCTCTATCAGAATCCAGAGTTTCAAGAAAATCAAAATTTTGACCCGAAAAAAAAACGACAGTGGTACCCCTTACGTTTTTTTTTCAGGGTCAAAATTTTGATTTTCTTGAAACTCTGGATTCTGATAGAGGGCCATGTGACTTAGATCTGAGTGCAAAAATGGAGGCTCTAGACCCTTCCAGAGCTGAGATATTGAGATTTCACGTAGCATTTATGCCATTGTAAATATCTCAATATCTCAGCTGCTGTATGCCATTATAAATATCTCAATATCTCAGCTCTGGAAGGGTCTGAGCCTCCATTTTTGCACTCAGATCTCAGTCCCATGGCCCTCTATCAGAATCCAGAGTTTCAAGAAAATCAAAATTTTGACCCGAAAAAAAAACGTACAGTGGTACCACTGTACGTTTTTTTTTCGAGGTCAAAATTTTGATTTTCTTGAAACTCTGGATTCTGATAGAGGGCCATGGGACTTTAGATCTGAGTGCAAAAATGGAGGCTCTAGACCCTTCCAGAGCTGAGATATTTAGATATTTATAATGGCATACAGAGCTGAGATATTGAGATATTTACAATGGCATAAATGCTACGTGAAATCTCAATATCTCAGCTCTGGAAGGGTCTAGAGCCTCCATTTTTGCACTCAGATCTAAGTCCCATGGCCCTCTATCAGAATCCAGAGTTTCAAGAAAATCAAAATTTTGACCCGAAAAAAAAAACGTACAGGGGTACCACTGTCGTTTTTTTTCGGGTCGAAATTTTGATTTTCTTGAAACTCTGGATTCTGATAGAGGGCCATGGGACTTAGATCTGAGTGCAAAAATGGAGGCTCTAGACCCTTCCAGAGCTGAGATATTGAGATTTCACGTAGCATTTATGCCATTGTAAAATATCTCAATATCTCAGCTCTGTATGCCATTATAAATATCTAAATATCTCAGCTCTGGAAGGGTCTAGAGCCTCCATTTTTGCACTCAGATCTAAGTCCCATGGCCCTCTATCAGAATCCAGAGTTTCAAGAAAATCAAAATTTTGACCCGAAAAAAAAAAACGTAAGGGGTACAGCTGATTTTCGGGTCAAAGATTTGGATTTCTTGATTCTCTGGTAAACTGCAGAGGCCGTGTGTTAGATCTGAGTGCAAGTGTCAAGGCTCTGAGGCTGCAGAGCTGAGATGTTGAGATCTCACGTGAGCATTTACTGCCATTGCTTTAATATCTCAATATCTCAGCTCTGTGTGCCATTTTATGAATATGTCTTAATATCTCAGCTCTGGAACGGGCTACGAGCCTCCATTTTTTTGCACTCAGGATGTAAGTCCCATGGCCCTTCAGAATCCAGAGTTTCAAGAAAATCAATGGCATGAATGCTACGTGAAATGTCAAATATGTCTTCAGGGCTGGAAGGCTCTAGAGCCTCCATTTTTGCACTCAGATCTAAGTCCCATGGCCCTCTATTTCAGAATCCAGAGTTTCAAGAAAATCAAAATTTTGACCCGAAAAAAAAAAACGTACAGTGGTACCCCTGTCGTTTTTTTTTTTCGAGGTCAAAATTTTGATTTTCTTGAAACTCTGGATTCTGATAGAGGGCCATGGGACTTAGATCTGAGTGCAAAAATGGAGGCTCTAGACCCTTCCAGAGCTGAGATATTGAGATTTCACGTAGCATTTATGCCATTGTAAATATCTCAATATCTCAGCTGCTGTATGCCATTATAAATATCTAAATATCTCAGCTCTGGAAGGGTCTAGAGCCTCCATTTTTGCACTCAGATCTAAGTCCCATGGCCCTCTATCAGAATCCAGAGTTTTAAGAAAATCAAAATTTTGACCCGAAAAAAAAACGACAGTGGTACCCCTTGATTTTTTTTTCGAGGTCAAAATTTTGATTTTCTTGAAACTCTGGATTCTGATAGAGGGCCATGGGACTTAGATCTGAGTGCAAAAATGGAGGCTCTAGACCCTTCCAGAGCTGAGATATTTAGATATTTATAATGGCATACAGAGCTGAGATATTGAGATATTTACAATGGCATAAATGCTACGTGAAATCTCAATATCTCAGCTCTGAAGGGTCTAGAGCCTCCATTTTTGCACTCAGATCTAAGTCACATGGCCCTCTATCAGAATCCAGAGTTTCAAGAAAATCAAAATTTTGACCCGAAAAAAAAACGACAGTGGTACCCCTTACGTTTTTTTTTTCGGGGTAGAAATTTTGATTTTCTTGAAACTCTGGATTCTGATAGAGGGCCATGGGACTTAGATCTGAGTGCAAAATGGAGGCTCTAGACCCTTCCAGAGCTGAGATATTTAGATATTTATAATGGCATACAGAGCTGAGATATTGAGATATTTACAATGGCATAAATGCTACGTGAAATCTCAATATCTCAGCTCTGGAAGGGTCTAGAGCCTCCATTTTTGCACTCAGATCTAAGTCACATGGCCCTCTATCAGAATCCAGAGTTTCAAGAAAATCAAAATTTTGACCCGAAAAAAAAACGACAGTGGTACCCCTTACGTTTTTTTTCGGGTCAAAATTTTGATTTTCTTGAAACTCTGGATTCTGATAGAGGGCCATGGGACTTAGATCTGAGTGCAAAAATGGAGGCTCTAGACCCTTCCAGAGCTGAGATATTTAGATATTTATAATGGCATACAGAGCTGAGATATTGAGATATTTACAATGGCATAAATGCTACGTGAAATCTCAATATCTCAGCTCTGAAGGTCTGAGGCCTCCATTTTTGCACTCAGATCTTAGTCACATGGCCCTCTATCAGAATCCCAGAGTTTTCAAGAAAATCAAAATTTTGACCCAAAAAAAAAAACGTAAGGGGTACCACTGACTTTGAGGTGAGAGCTGCTAGAGCCTCCATTTTTGCACTCAGATCTAAGTCCCATGGCCCTCTATCAGAATCCCAGAGTTTCAAGAAAATAAAATTTTGACCCGAAAAAAAACGACAGTGGTACCCCTTGATCTTTTTTTTTCGGGTCAAAATTTTGATTTTCTTGAAACTCTGGATTCTGATAGAGGGCCATGGGACTTAGATCTGAGTGCAAAAATGGAGGCTCTAGACCCTTCCAGAGCTGAGATATTTAGATATTTATAATGGCATACAGAGCTGAGATATTGAGATATTTACAATGGCATAAATGCTACGTGAAATCTCAATATCTAAGCTCTGAAGGTCTGAGCCTCCATTTTTGCACTCAGATCTAAGTCACATGGCCCTCTATCAGAATCCAGAGTTTCAAGAAAATCAAAATTTTGACCCAAAAAAAAACGACAGTGGTACCCCTTACAATTTTCGGAGATCAGAATTTTGATTTTCTTGAAACTAATCTCAATTATAAATGTGAGGGCCATGTGACTTGACCTGAGTGCAATGAAGGCTTGACCCTTCCGAGCTGAGATCTTAGATATTTATAATGGCATACAGAGCTCTTGAGATATTGGAGATATTTACAGATGGCATCAATGCTACGTGAAATCTCAATATCTCAGCTCTGAAAGGTCTCGAGCCTCCATTTTTGCACTCAGATCTAAGTCCCATGGCCCTCTATCAGAATCCAGAGTTTCAAGAAAATCAAAATTTTGACCCGAAAAAAAAAACGTAAGGGGTACCACTGTCGTTTTTTCGGGTCAGAGTTTGATTTTCTTGAAACTCTGGATTCTGATAGAGGGCCATGTGACTTAGATCTGAGTGCAAAAATGGAGGCTCTAGACCCTTCCAGAGCTGAGATATTGAGATCTCACGTAGCATTTATGCCATTGTAAATATCTCAATATCTCAGCTCTGTATGCCATTATAAATACTCTAAATATCTCAGCTCTGGAAGGGTCTAGAGCCTCCATTTTTGCACTCAGATCTAAGTCCCATGGCCCTCTATCAGAATCCAGAGTTTCAAGAAAATCAAAATTTTGACCCGAAAAAAAAAACGTAAGGGGTACCACTGTCGTTTTTTTTTCGGGTCAAAATTTTGATTTTCTTGAAACTCTGGATTCTGATAGAGGGCCATGGGACTTAGATCTGAGTGCAAAAATGGAGGCTCTAGACCCTTCCAGAGCTGAGATATTTAGATATTTGTAATGGCATACAGAGCTGAGATATTGAGATATTTACAATGGCATAAATGCTACGTGAAATCTCAATATCTCAGCTCTGGAAGGTCTAGAGCCTCCATTTTTGCACTCAGATCTAAGTCCCATGGCCCTCTATCAGAATCCAGAGTTTCAAGAAAATCAAAATTTTGAGCCCAAAAAAAAAAACGTAAGGGGTACCACTGTCGTTTTTTTTTCGGGTCAAAATTTTGATTTTCTTGAAACTCTGAATTCTGATAGAGGGCCATGTGACTTAATCTAAGTGCAAAAATGGAGGCTCTAGACCCTTCCAGAGCTGAGATATTGAGATTTCACGTAGCATTTATGCCATTGTAAATATCTCAATATCTCAGCTCTGTATGCCATTATAAATATCTAAATATCTCAGCTCTGGAAGGGTCTAGAGCCTCCATTTTTGCACTCAGATCTAAGTCCCATGGCCCTCTATCAGAATCCCAGAGTTTCAAGAAAATCAAAATTTTGACCCGAAAAAAAAACGTACAGTGGTACCCCTTCGTTTTTTTTCGAGGTCAAAATTTTGATTTTCTTGAAACTCTGGATTCTGATAGAGGGCCATGGGACTTAAATCTGAGTGCAAAAATGGAGGCTCTAGACCCTTCCAGAGCTGAGATATTTAGATATTTATAATGGCATACAGAGCTGAGATATTGAGATATTTACAATGGCATAAATGCTACGTGAAATCTCAATATCTCAGCTCTGGAAGGTCTAGAGCCTCCATTTTTGCACTCAGATCTAAGTCCCATGGCCCTCTATCAGAATCCAGAGTTTCAAGAAAATCAAAATTTTGACCCGAAAAAAAAACGTAAGTGGTACCCCTGTCGTTTTTTTTTTCGGGTCAAAATTTTGATTTTCTTGAAACTCTGGATTCTGATAGAGGGCCATGGGACTTAGATCTGAGTGCAAAAATGGAGGCTCTAGACCCTTCCAGAGCTGAGATATTGAGATTTCACGTAGCATTTATGCCATTGTAAATATCTCAATATCTCAGCTCTGTATGCCATTATAAATATCTAAATATCTCAGCTCTGGAAGGGTCTAGAGCCTCCATTTTTGCACTCAGATCTAAGTCCCATGGCCCTCTATCAGAATCCAGAGTTTCAAGAAAATCAAAATTTTGACCCGAAAAAAAAACGTAAGGGGTACCACTGTCGTTTTTTTTTTCGGGGTCAAAATTTTGATTTTCTTGAAACTCTGGATTCTGATAGAGGGCCATGGGACTTAGATCTGAGTGCAAAAATGGAGGCTCTAGACCCTTCCAGAGCTGAGATATTTGAGATATTTATTAATGGCATACAGAGCTGAGATATTGAGATATTTACAATGGCATAAATGCTACGTGAGATCTCAATATCTCAGCTCTGAAGGTCTAGAGCCTCCATTTTTGCACTCAGATCTAAGTCCCATGGCCCTCTATCAGAATCCAGAGTTTCAAGAAAATCAAAATTTTGACCCGAAAAAAAACGTAAGGGGTACCACTGTCGTTTTTTTTCGAGGTTAGAAAGTTTTGATTTTCTTGAAACTCTGGATTCTGATAGAGGGCCATGGGACTTAGATCTGAGTGCAAAAATGGAGGCTCTAGACCCTTCCAGAGCTGAGATATTGAGATTTCACGTAGCATTTATGCCATTGTAAATATCTCAATATCTCAGCTCTGTATGCCATTATAAATATCTAAATATCTCAGCTCTGGAAGGGTCTAGAGCCTCCATTTTGCACTCAGATCTAAGTCCCATGGCCCTCTATCAGAATCCAGAGTTTCAAGAAAATCAAAATTTTGAGCCCAAAAAAAAACGTACAGGGGTACCACTGTCGTTTTTTTTTCGGGTCAAAATTTTGATTTCTTGAAACTCTGGATTCTGATAGAGGGCCATGTGACTTAGATCTGAGTGCAAAAATGGAGGCTCTAGACCCTTCCAGAGCTGAGATATTTAGATATTTATAATGGCATACAGGAGCTGAGATATTGAGATATTTACAATGGCATAAATGCTACGTGAAATCTCAATATCTCAGCTCTGGAAGGTCTAGAGCCTCCATTTTTGCACTCAGATCTAAGTCCCATGGCCCTCTATCAGAATCCAGAGTTTCAAGAAAATCAAAATTTTGACCCGAAAAAAAAACGACAGTGGTACCCCTTACGTTTTTTTTCGAGGTCAAAATTTTGATTTTCTTGAAACTCTGGATTCTGATAGAGGGCCATGGGACTTAGATCTGAGTGCAAAAATGGAGGCTCTAGACCCTTCCAGAGCTGAGATATTTAGATATTTATAATGGCATACAGAGCTGAGATATTGAGATATTTACAATGGCATAAATGCTACGTGAAATCTCAATATCTCAGCTCTGGAAGGGTCTAGAGCCTCCATTTTTGCACTCAGATCTAAGTCCCATGGCCCTCTATCAGGAATCCAGAGTTTCAAGAAAATCAAAATTTTGACCCAAAAAAAAAAACGACAGTGGTACCCCTTACGTTTTTTTTCGGGTCAAAATTTTGATTTTCTTGAAACTCTGGATTCTGATAGAGGGCCATGGGACTTAGATCTGAGTGCAAAAATGGAGGCTCTAGACCCTTCCAGAGCTGAGATATTTAGATATTTATAATGGCATACAGAGCTGAGAATATTGAGATATTTACAATGGCATAAATGCTACGTGAGATCTCAATATCTCAGCTCTGGAAGGTCTAGAGCCTCCATTTTTGCACTCAGATCTAAGTCACATGGCCCTCTATCAGAATCCAGAGTTTCAAGAAAATCAAAATTTTGACCCGAAAAAAAAACGACAGTGGTACCCCTTACGTTTTTTTTTTCGGGTCAAAATTTTGATTTTCTTGAAACTCTGGATTCTGATAGAGGGCCATGGGACTTAGATCTGAGTGCAAAAATGGAGGCTCTAGACCCTTCCAGAGCTGAGATATTTAGATATTTATAATGGCATACAGAGCTGAGATATTGAGATATTTACAATGGCATAAATGCTACGTGAAATCTCAATATCTCAGCTCTGAAGGTGTAGAGCCTCCATTTTTGCACTCAGATCTAAGTCACATGGCCCTCTATCAGAATCCAGAGTTTCAAGAAAATCAAAATTTTGACCCGAAAAAAAAAACGACAGTGGTACCCCTTACGTTTTTTTTTTCGGGTCAAAATTTTGATTTTCTTGAAACTCTGGATTCTGATAGAGGGCCATGGGACTTAGATCTGAGTGCAAAAATGGAGGCTCTAGACCCTTCCAGAGCTGAGATATTTAGATATTTATAATGGCATACAGAGCTGAGATATTGAGATATTTACAATGGCATAAATGCTACGTGAAATCTCAATATCTCAGCTCTGGAAGGGTCTAGAGCCTCCATTTTTGCACTCAGATCTAAGTCCCATGGCCCTCTATCAGAATCCAGAGTTTCAAGAAAATCAAAATTTTGACCCGAAAAAAAAACGACAGTGGTACCCCTTACGTTTTTTTTTTCGGGTCAAAATTTTGATTTTCTTGAAACTCTGGATTCTGATAGAGGGCCATGGGACTTAGATCTGAGTGCAAAAATGGAGGCTCTAGACCCTTCCAGAGCTGAGATATTTAGATATTTATAATGGCATACAGAGCTGAGATATTGAGATATTTACAATGGCATAAATGCTACGTGAAATCTCAATATCTCAGCTCTGGAAGGTCTAGAGCCTCCATTTTTGCACTCAGATCTAAGTCACATGGCCCTCTATCAGAATCCAGAGTTTCAAGAAAATCAAAATTTTGACCCGAAAAAAAAACGACAGTGGTACCCCTTCGATTTTTTTTCGGGTCAAAATTTTGATTTTCTTGAAACTCTGGATTCTGATAGAGGGCCATGGGACTTAGATCTGAGTGCAAAAATGGAGGCTCTAGACCCTTCCAGAGCTGAGTATTTAGATATTTATAATGGCATACAGAGCTGAGATATTGAGATATTTACAATGGCATAAATGCTACGTGAAATCTCAATATCTCAGCTCTGAAGGTGTAGAGCCTCCATTTTTGCACTCAGATCTAAGTCCCATGGCCCTCTATCAGAATCCAGAGTTTCAAGAAAATCAAAATTTTGACCCGAAAAAAAAACGACAGTGGTACCCCTTACGTTTTTTTTTTCGGGTCAAAATTTTGATTTTCTTGAAACTCTGGATTCTGATAGAGGGCCATGGGACTTAGATCTGAGTGCAAAAATGGAGGCTCTAGACCCTTCCAGAGCTGAGATATTTAGATATTTATAATGGCATACAGAGCTGAGATATTGAGATATTTACAATGGCATAAATGCTACGTGAAATCTCAATATCTCAGCTCTGGAAGGGTCTAGAGCCTCCATTTTTGCACTCAGATCTAAGTCACATGGCCCTCTATCAGAATCCAGAGTTTCAAGAAAATCAAAATTTTGACCCGAAAAAAAAACGACAGTGGTACCCCTTACGTTTTTTTTTCGGGTCAAAATTTTGATTTTCTTGAAACTCTGGATTCTGATAGAGGGCCATGGGACTTAGATCTGAGTGCAAAAATGGAGGCTCTAGACCCTTCCAGAGCTGAGATATTTAGATATTTATAATGGCATACAGAGCTGAGATATTGAGATATTTACAATGGCATAAATGCTACGTGAAATCTCAATATCTCAGCTCTGAAGGTGTAGAGCCTCCATTTTTGCACTCAGATCTAAGTCCCATGGCCCTCTATCAGAATCCAGAGTTTCAAGAAAATCAAAATTTTGACCCGAAAAAAAAACGACAGTGGTACCCCTTACGTTTTTTTTTTCGGGTCAAAATTTTGATTTTCTTGAAACTCTGGATTCTGATAGAGGGCCATGGGACTTAGATCTGAGTGCAAAAATGGAGGCTCTAGACCCTTCCAGAGCTGAGATATTTAGATATTTATAATGGCATACAGAGCTGAGATATTGAGATATTTACAATGGCATAAATGCTACGTGAAATCTCAATATCTCAGCTCTGGAAGGTCTAGAGCCTCCATTTTTGCACTCAGATCTAGTCACATGGCCCTCTATCAGAATCCAGAGTTTCAAGAAAATCAAAATTTTGACCCGAAAAAAAAACGACAGTGGTACCCCTTACGTTTTTTTTTCGGGTCAAAATTTTGATTTTCTTGAAACTCTGGATTCTGATAGAGGGCCATGGGACTTAGATCTGAGTGCAAAAATGGAGGCTCTAGACCCTTCCCAGAGCTGAGATATTGAGATTTCACGTAGCATTTATGCCATTGTAAATATCTGAATATCTCAGCTCTGTATGCCATTATAAATATCTAAATATCTCAGCTCTGGAAGGGTCTTAGAGCCTCCATTTTTGCACTCAGATCTAAGTCCCATGGCCCTCTATCAGAATCCAGAGTTTCAAGAAAATCAAAATTTTGACCCGAAAAAAAACGACAGTGGTACCCCTTACGTTTTTTTTTCGGGTCAAAATTTTGATTTTCTTGAAACTCTGGATTCTGATAGAGGGCCATGGGACTTAGATCTGAGTGCAAAAATGGAGGCTCTAGACCCTTCCAGAGCTGAGATATTGAGATATTTATAATGGCATACATGAGCTGAGATATTGAGATATTTACAATGGCATAAATGCTATGTGAAATCTCAATATCTCAGCTCTGGAAGGGTCTGAGAGCCTCCATTTTGCACTCAGATCTAAGTCCCATGGCCCTCTATCAGGAATCCAGAGTTTCAAGAAAATCAAAATTTTTGACCCGAAAAAAAACGTACAGTGGGTACCCCTGTCGGTTTTCGGTCGAAATTTTGATTTTCTTGAAACTCTGGATTCTGAATAGAGGGCCATGTGACTTAGATCTGAGTGCAAAAATGGAGGCTCTAGACCCTTCCAGAGCTGAGATATTGAGATTTCACGTAGCATTTATGCCATTGTAAATATCTCAATATCTCAGCTCTGTATGCCATTATAAATATCTAAATATCTCAGCTCTGGAAGGGTCTAGAGCCTCCATTTTTGCACTCAGATCTAAGTCCCATGGCCCTCTATCAGAATCCAGAGTTTCAAGAAAATCAAAATTTTGACCCGAAAAAAAAAACGACAGTGGTACCCCTTGATGTTTTTTTTCGGGTCAAAATTTTGATTTTCTTGAAACTCTGGATTCTGATAGAGGGCCATGGGACTTAGATCTGAGTGCAAAAATGGAGGCTCTAGACCCTTCCAGAGCTGAGATATTTAGATATTTATAATGGCATACAGAGCTGAGATATTGAGATATTTACAATGGCATAAATGCTACGTGAAATCTCAATATCTCAGCTCTGGAAGGGTCTAGAGCCTCCATTTTTGCACTCAGATCTAAGTCCCATGGCCCTCTATCAGAATCCAGAGTTTCAAGAAAATCAAAATTTTGACCCGAAAAAAAAAACGTACAGGGGTACCACTGTCGTTTTTTTTTTCGGGTCAAAATTTTGATTTTCTTGAAACTCTGGATTCTGATAGAGGGCCATGGGACTTAGATCTGAGTGCAAAAATGGAGGCTCTAGACCCTTCCAGAGCTGAGATATTTAGATATTTATAATGGCATACAGAGCTGAGATATTGAGATATTTACAATGGCATAAATGCTACGTGAAATCTCAATATCTCAGCTCTGGAAGGTCTGAGCCTCCATTTTTGCACTCAGATCTAGTCACATGGCCCTCTATCAGAATCCAGAGTTTCAAGAAAATCAAAATTTTGACCCAAAAAAAACGTAAGGGGTACCACTGTCGTTTTTTTTCGGGTCAAAATTTTGATTTTCTTGAAACTCTGGATTCTGATAGAGGGCCATGGGACTTAGATCTGAGTGCAAAAATGGAGGCTCTAGACCCTTCCAGAGCTGAGATATTGAGATTTCACGTAGCATTTATGCCATTGTAAATATCTCAATATCTCAGCTCTGTATGCCATTATAAATATCTAAATATCTCAGCTCTGGAAGGGTCTAGAGCCTCCATTTTTGCACTCAGATCTAAGTCCCATGGCCCTCTATCAGAATCCAGAGTTTCAAGAAAATCAAAATTTTGACCCGAAAAAAAAAACGTAAGGGGTACCACTGTACGTTTTTTTTTCGGGTCAAAATTTTGATTTTCTTGAAACTCTGGATTCTGATAGAGGGCCATGGGACTTAGATCTGAGTGCAAAAATGGAGGCTCTAGACCCTTCCAGAGCTGAGATATTTAGATATTTATAATGGCATACAGAGCTGAGATATTGAGATATTTACAATGGCATAAATGCTACGTGAAATCTCAATATCTCAGCTCTGGAAGGTGCTAGAGCCTCCATTTTTGCACTCAGATCTAAGTCCCATGGCCCTCTATCAGAATCCAGAGTTTCAAGAAAATCAAAATTTTGACCCGAAAAAAAACGTACAGTGGTACCACTTCGTTTTTTTTCGGGTCAAAATTTTGATTTTCTTGAAACTCTGGATTCTGATAGAGGGCCATGGGACTTAGATCTGAGTGCAAAAATGGAGGCTCTAGACCCTTCCAGAGCTGAGATATTTAGATATTTATAATGGCATACAGAGCTGAGATATTGAGATATTTACAATGGCATAAATGCTACGTGAAATCTCAATATCTCAGCTCTGGAAGGTCTAGAGCCTCCATTTTTGCACTCAGATCTAAGTCCCATGGCCCTCTATCAGAATCCAGAGTTTCAAGAAAATCAAAATTTTGACCCGAAAAAAAAACGACAGTGGTACCCCTTGATTTTTTTTCGGGTCAAAATTTTGATTTTCTTGAAACTCTGGATTCTGATAGAGGGCCATGGGACTTAGATCTGAGTGCAAAAATGGAGGCTCTAGACCCTTCCAGAGCTGAGATATTTAGATATTTATAATGGCATACAGAGCTGAGATATTGAGATATTTACAATGGCATAAATGCTACGTGAAATCTCAATATCTCAGCTCTGGAAGGTCTAGAGCCTCCATTTTTGCACTCAGATCTAAGTCCCATGGCCCTCTATCAGAATCCAGAGTTTCAAGAAAATCAAAATTTTGACCCGAAAAAAAAACGACAGTGGTACCCCTTACGTTTTTTTTTCGAGGTCAAAATTTTGATTTTCTTGAAACTCTGGATTCTGATAGAGGGCCATGGGACTTAGATCTGAGTGCAAAAATGGAGGCTCTAGACCCTTCCAGAGCTGAGATATTTAGATATTTATAATGGCATACATGCCAGCTGAGATATCTGAGATATTTACAATGGCATAAATGCTACGTGAATATCTCAATATCTCAGCTCTGGAAGGGTCTAGAGCCTCCATTTTTGCACTCAGATCTAAGTCCCATGGCCCTCTATCAGAATCCAGAGTTTCAAGAAAATCAAAATTTTGACCCAAAAAAAACGACAGTGGTACCCCTTACGTTTTTTTTCGGGTCAGAAATTTTGATTTTCTTGAAACTCTGGATTCTGATAGAGGGCCATGGGACTTAGATCTGAGTGCAGAAATGGAGGCTCTAGACCCTTCCAGAGCTGAGATATTTAGATATTTATAATGGCATACAGAGCTGAGATATTGAGATATTTACAATGGCATAAATGCTACGTGAAATCTCAATATCTCAGCTCTGAAGGTGTAGAGCCTCCATTTTTGCACTCAGATCTAAGTCCCATGGCCCTCTATCAGAATCCAGAGTTTCAAGAAAATCAAAATTTTGACCCGAAAAAAAAACGTACAGTGGTACCCCTTGACGTTTTTTTTTTGAGGTCAGAAATTTTGATTTTCTTGAACTATGGACTGAGGGCCATGGGACTTAGATCTGAGTGCAAAAATGGAGGCTCTAGACCCTTCCAGAGCTGAGAGATATTTAGATATTTATAATGGCATACAGAGCTGAGATATTGAGATATTTACAATGGCATAAATGCTACGTGAAATCTCAATATCTCAGCTCTGAAGGGTCTAAGGCCTCCATTTTTGCACTCAGATCTAAGTCACATGGCCCTCTATAGGAATCCAGAGTTTCAAGAAAATCAAAATTTTGACCCGAAAAAAAAAACGACAGTGGTACCCCTTACGTTTTTTTTCGGGTCAAAATTTTGATTTTCTTGAAACTCTGGATTCTGATAGAGGGCCATGGGACTTAGATCTGAGTGCAAAAATGGAGGCTCTAGACCCTTCCAGAGCTGAGATATTGAGATTTCACGTAGCATTTATGCCATTGTAAATATCTCAATATCTCAGCTCTGTATGCATTATAAATATCTAAATATCTCAGCTCTGGAAGGGTCTAGAGCCTCCATTTTTGCACTCAGATCTAAGTCCCATGGCCCTCTATCAGAATCCAGAGTTTCAAGAAAATCAAAATTTTGACCCGAAAAAAAAAACGTACAGGGGTACCACTGTCGTTTTTTTTTCGGGTCAAAGTTTTGATTTTCTTGAAACTCTGGATTCTGATAGAGGGCCATGGGACTTAGATCTGAGTGCAAAAATGGAGGCTCTAGACCCTTCCAGAGCTGAGATATTTAGATATTTATAATGGCATACAGAGCTGAGATATTGAGATATTTACGATGGCATAAATGCTACGTGAAATCTCAATATCTCAGCTCTGGAAGGTCTGAGCCTCATTTTTGCACTCAGATCTAAGTCCCATGGCCCTCTATCAGAATCCAGAGTTTCAAGAAAATCAAAATTTTGACCCGAAAAAAAAAACGTAAGGGGTACCACTGTCGTTTTTTTTCGAGGTCAAAATTTTGATTTTCTTGAAACTCTGGATTCTGATAGAGGGCCATGGGACTTAGATCTGAGTGCAAAAATGGAGGCTCTAGACCCTTCCAGAGCTGAGATATTGAGATCTCACGTAGCATTTATGCCATTGTAAATATCTCAATATCTCAGCTCTGTATGCCATTATAAATATCTAAATATCTCAGCTCTGGAAGGGTCTAGAGCCTCCATTTTTGCACTCAGATCTAAGTCCCATGGCCCTCTATCAGAATCCAGAGTTTCAAGAAAATCTAAATTTTGACCCGAAAAAAAAACGACAGTGGTACCCCTTACGTTTTTTTTTTTTCGGGGTTCAAACTTTTGATTTTCTTGAAACTCTGGATTCTGATAGAGGGCCATGGGACTTAGATCTGAGTGCAAAAATGGAGGCTCTAGAGCCCTTGCAGAGCTGAGTATCTGAGATCTCACGTAGCATTTATGCCATTGTAAATATCTCAATATCTCAGCTCTGTATGCCATTTATAAAATATCTTAAATATCTCAGCTCTGGAAGGGTCTAGAGCCTCCATTTTTGCACTCAGATCTAAGTCCCATGGCCCTCTATCAGAATCCAGAGTTTCAAGAAAATCAAAATTTTGACCCGAAAAAAAAAACGTACAGGGGTACCACTGTACGTTTTTTTTTCGAGGTCAAAATTTTGATTTTCTTGAAACTCTGGATTCTGATAGAGGGCCATGGGACTTAATCTAAGTGCAAAAATGGAGGCTCTAGACCCTTCCAGAGCTGAGATATTTAGATATTTATAATGGCATACAGAGCTGAGATATTGAGATATTTACAATGGCATAAATGCTACGTGAAATCTCAATATCTCAGCTCTGAAGGTGTGAGCCTCCATTTTTGCACTCAGATCTAAGTCCCATGGCCCTCTATCAGAATCCAGAGTTTCAAGAAAATCAAAATTTTGACCCGAAAAAAAAACGTACAGTGGTACCACTGTCGTTTTTTTTTCGGGTCGAAATTTTGATTTTCTTGAAACTCTGGATTCTGATAGAGGGCCATGTGACTTAGATCTGAGTGCAAAAATGGAGGCTCTAGACCCTTCCAGAGCTGAGATATTGAGATTTCACGTGGCATTTATGCCAGTTGTAAATATCTCAGATATCTCAGCTCTGTATGCCATTATGAATATCTAAATATCTCAGCTCTGGAAGGGTCTAGAGCCTCCATTTTTGCACTCAGATCTAAGTCCCATGGCCCTCTATCAGAATCCAGAGTTTCAAGAAAATCAAAATTTTGACCCGAAAAAAAAAACGACAGTGGTACCCCTTACGTTTTTTTTTTCGGGTCAAAATTTTGATTTTCTTGAAACTCTGGATTCTGATAGAGGGCCATGGGACTTAGATCTGAGTGCAAAAATGGAGGCTCTAGACCCTTCCAGAGCTGAGATATTTAGATATTTATAATGGCATACAGAGCTGAGATATTGAGATATTTACAATGGCATAAATGCTACGTGAAATCTCAATATCTCAGCTCTGGAAGGGTCTAGAGCCTCCATTTTTGCACTCAGATCTAAGTCCCATGGCCCTCTATCAGAATCCAGAGTTTCAAGAAAATCAAAATTTTGACCCGAAAAAAAACGTACAGAGGTACCACTGTCGTTTTTTTTTCGGGGTCAAAATTTTTGATTTTCTTGAAACTCTGGATTCTGATAGAGGGCCATGTGACTTAGATCGTGAGTGCAAAAATGGAGGCTCTAGACCCTTCCAGAGCTGAGATATTTAGATATTTATAATGGCATACAGAGCTGAGATATTGAGATATTTACAATGGCATAAATGCTACGTGAAATCTCAATATCTCAGCTCTGGAAGGGTCTAGAGCCTCCATTTTTGCACTCAGATCTAAGTCCCATGGCCCTCTATCAGAATCCAGAGCTTTCAAGAAAATCAAAATTTTGACCCGAAAAAAAACGACAGTGGTACCCCTTATGTTTTTTTTCGAGGATCAAAATTTTGATTTTCTTGAAACTCTGGATTCTGATAGAGGCCATGTGACTTAGATCTGAGTGCAAAAATGGAGGCTCTAGACCCTTCCAGAGCTGAGATATTTAGATATTTATAATGGCATACAGAGCTGAGATATTGAGATATTTACAATGGCATAAATGCTACGTGAAATCTCAATATCTCAGCTCTGGAAGGGTCTAGAGCCTCCATTTTTGCACTCAGATCTAAGTCACATGGCCCTCTATTCAGAATCCAGAGTTTCAAGAAAATCAAAATTTTGACCCGAAAAAAAAAACGACAGTGGTAACCCCTTGACGTTTTTTTTTTCGGGTACGAAATTTTGATTTTCTTGAAACTCTGGATTCTGATAGAGGGCCATGGGACTTAGATCTGAGTGCAGAAATGGAGGCTCTAGACCCTTCCAGAGCTGAGATATTGAGATCTCACGTAGCATTTATGCCATTGTAAATATCTCAATATCTCAAGCTCTGTTATGCCATTATAAATATCTAAATATCTCAGCTCTGGAAGGGTCTAGAGCCTCCATTTTGCACTCAGATCTAAGTCCCATGGCCCTCTATCAGAATCCAGAGTTTCAAGAAAATCAAAATTTTGACCCAAAAAAAACGTAAGGGGTACCACTGTCGTTTTTTTTTCGGGTGTAAAAGTTTTGATTTTCTTGAAACTCTGGATTCTGATAGAGGGCCATGGGACTTAGATCTGAGTGCAAAAATGGAGGCTCTAGACCCTTCCAGAGCTGAGATATTTAGATATTTATAATGGCATACAGAGCTGAGATATTGAGATATTTACAATGGCATAAATGCTACGTGAAATCTCAATATCTCAGCTCTGGAAGGGTCTAGAGCCTCCATTTTTGCACTCAGATCTAAGTCCCATGGCCCTCTATCAGAATCCAAGTTTCAAGAAAATCAAAATTTTGACCCAAAAAAAAACGTACAGTGGTACCACTGTCGTTTTTTTTTCGGGTCAAAATTTTGATTTTCTTGAAACTCTGGATTCTGATAGAGGGCCATGGGACTTAGATCTGAGTGCAAAAATGGAGGCTCTAGACCCTTCCAGAGCTGAGATATTTAGATATTTATAATGGCATACAGAGCTGAGATATTGAGATATTTACAATGGCATAAATGCTACGTGAAATCTCAATATCTCAGCTCTGGAAGGTGTAGAGCCTCCATTTTTGCACTCAGATCTAAGTCACATGGCCCTCTATCAGAATCCAGAGTTTTAAGAAAATCAAAATTTTGACCCGAAAAAAAAACGTACAGGGGTACCACTTGTCGTTTTTTTTTCGGGTCAAAATTTTGATTTTCTTGAAACTCTGATTCTGATAGAGGGCCATGGGACTTAGATCTGAGTGCAAAA
>JAQIUQ010007084.1:0-30000 GCA_030378365.1 Hybognathus amarus
CCCTTTTCAGTGTGGCCTCGGCGGGCGCCATGGTCCCCGAAATGGAAATCGGAGATATACATCTTTGTTCGGCTTAAGCCAGGGATCGCATGATGCGAAAATAGTGATTCTAGCTCAAACGGTCTAGGAGTTATGCGCCAATTTGCTTCGATTTTACCGTCCCCCCAGGGGGCCATGTGGAGGAGTGGGAGGAGTTGGATCTGGATCCGAGCTCCTCCCATGTGGAGGAGTGGGAGGAGTGGGATCTGGATCCAACTCCTCCCATGTGGAGGAGTGGGAGGAGTGGGATCTGGATCCGACTCCTCCCCTGTGGATTTCATGTTCTGCACACCACTTTACCATGGAAGCTTGTTTCTTTTTTCTTGAAAATGGAAAAAAAATGTAAGCCCTCCAGTCTGCTTCTGTTTTTGTGCAAAAAAAACAAAAGGGGTAACACTGTCTTTTTTTTGTGCAAAAAAAAAAAGTTTCTCCACTTTTCTTGAAACTCTGGATTCTGATAGAGGGCCATAGGACTTAGACCTGAGTGCAAAAATGGAGGCTCTAGACCCTTCCAGAGCTGAGATACTGAGATCACACGTAGCATTTATGCCATTTTAAATATCTCAATATCTCAGCTCTGGAAGGGTCTGAGCCTCCTACAGGCTCAGATCTCCTCACATGGCCCTCTATGAATCCAGAGTATCAAGAGATTCTAAGAAACTTTTTTTTCACACAAAAAAACATAAGGGGTACCACTGTCGTTTTTTTTTTTTGAGAAGTTACTGCCAATTTTCTTGAAACTCTGGATTCTGATAAGAGGGCCATAGGACTTAGACCTGAGTGCAAAAATGGAGGTTTTAGACCCTTCCAGAGCTGAGATATTGAGATCCCACGTAGCATTTATGCCATTATAAATATCTCAATATCTCAGGCTCCGGAAGGGTCTAGACGAGCCTCCATTTTTGCACTCAGATCTAAGTCACATGGCCCTCTAGTTCCTTTAAAAAAAAAAAAAAACTGAACATGAACTAGTTCATTATCATCTGTGTGAACTGAACTTCGAGCTAGTTCTTTTTAAGGATGAACTGGCACAACACTGCTTACAATTGCTATATATGTCAGAGGTCGCACACCTCTGGAGCAACTATGGGTTAAGTGTCTTGATCAGGGACACATTGGTGTCTCACAGTGGATTTGGAACCCGGGTCTCTCATACTTGATAGTCTCTGCAGAATTAGTAGGTCATCCGGGTACTTTTTGCCTACTCTTTTATGAGTACTGTGAATTCAGAGATACTTCTTCTGTCACTCTTTTTCACCTTCTATATAGCAGAGAAGCAGATGCAGACAAATTGCTTTTAGATGAAGCCATGGAGTTTTTTTTTTTTTTTTTTTCTTGCCAGTCACCAGTTCATTTTGGGCTTTGAGGGTTGATGTTATGTAAAGCTGCTTGAAACAATGTGCATACAAATTACAATGTATTGTTACATCATGCTCAAAACTGGATGGTAAGCCCAAACTCGATAAAAAAAAGTTTATTCATAAAAAAAAAGTCAAAAGGTCATGTATTGCCACACATTTAGCTGGACAAGAAAGTTCACTACTAAATATACTGTCAAACTTAGAACCAGAAACCTAAATTGATCAGTCCCACAAAAGCATAACAAATCCTACAGCATGTATCATCCTCAGTGATCTTTCATCTGGTCGTCCTCCCCCAGTCTGCGTGTCTCTCCCTTCAGGAAGTTGATGTTTTCTCTGGAGGCTTTCAGTCGCTCCTTCAGCTCTACGATCTCCAGGCTAGTCTTCTTCTTTGCCGCTTTTTCTCGTGTTCGTATTTCCAGCTCTGCAACTGCAACATGAAACACTGAATGTTTAGTTCACATGATTAGAACTGCGGACTCATTTTAATGTACAGTATGTTCAGGGTTTAATTATAGCCCATCCACTGAGCTGTTCAATAGGAGCTGCAAAGGTAAGTGAAGTCACACTCACACTCGGTCTCGTGTTTGTAAGCACCCAACGTCAGCTGTCTGGTGGTGTTCAGAAGTTGCTGCATCATGGCTGTCGGGTCTTGAAATATCTGCAAAAACACAGGTTTTAGGCTTTATGATTGTATTATTACTATAATGTCATGTTGTTGTGCTGTTCTGATCAAATTCACACCATCTCGTTGTAGAACTTGGACACGGCTGTCTTCTTTGGCATCGCGCTGGAGTCTGACTGGAACAGCTTCAGCAGATGATACAGGGTGACCTGAAGAAAAAACACCACAACATCAAACTTTTGCTTTTTCTGTTCATTTAATACGAAGGTACAGTAATGCAGGGAGTCCAGTAGAAATGTTTAAATAAAAACTGTGTACATTTTGGTAACACTTAATTTTACATGTAGTTTCTATAGTCAATCATGCATAGATACATGCAACTAACTCCTTACTTAAATTATATTGTAAGTACATGTAGTTAATTACTATTACTTCAATATTTCATATTTCTGTATTCCAAATTTGATACATTAGTATCATACGATTATTATGCAAATTGTAAGTGCTGTGTAAAATGCATCTACAAGTGCTCCTTCAAAAATATAAGTGTAGAGCCATGTGTTTTAATTATAGGCCTACTTGGCTTTTAGTGTTTGCGTTTGTATTATGTATAAAGTAAAAATAAGGTAGCCTAAGGTCCGTGTAACTCTTCACAATTCAATTTTCAGACCATAAAACGCAAATGAAAAATGGAAACCAGACATTCATTTTTCTTGTTTTTCCAGTTACATTATCATGTACTTTTTTCTCCTGTTTTTCAATTTTACTTGCGCTAAATTAATAAATGAAATAAATGAAATCTAAATGATTTTTTAATTTTCGTCTTGTAATTTGCGCCGTGAGCAGTTGCATCAATGAATTATTTCATTGATGCAACTGCTTTATTACACTGCATGCACGTTGAGGAGAAGTTTAAAAGGTGGAACTTGTTTATTTTTAATGATGAATACCATCCGGAAATGACAGTGTCAATAAAGTAAAATCAAAGTCATGTGAAATACTATTTCCTACATTGAATAAACTAAATACAAAAATTAAAAAAAAAAAAAACATGAAAAGACAAACAAAGCAGTGACAAACTAAAGTTAAACAAAAATGTGAAAATGTTTTCATATAGATACACATTTAGCAGCTTTGTGATGATCACATGTAGGCTATACATAGTTCCCACATGACGTCACGACATACGGGCATTTGCCGAGCCGGCGCCATTGCTCCGGGGAAAACATTAGAAGAAAACAGATACGAGTTGAATGAAGTGAAATGAGTTTTCGTGCTATATAGTGAAAATGTTCATCCCCTGCTTGGGTGGATGGATGATAATGAGTCGCACGGAGGTTCAGGATGAACCGGGATTTTACACTACACCCGTCATTATAGACTCCATGGATGTGAGAAGACTAAGCTTTTGTCCGAACAACGGACGGAGATTATGGCTGGCGAGGATAGAGGGAAGAAACTCACTCGCGGAACACGCAAGAATTTGTTTGACAAAAGCACAATGTTGTGTTTTAATGCGAAGTGTAAACATGTACAAGTTAACACATTGCAGTTTGAAAAATGTCCTGTATGAACAAAATGGCGAGGTATTAAAAACACAAAACAACCTTGTTTCCACTGTTTGATCTCACATTCTAGCATTGCGATCTCAGATTATGTCCCTATACCCGCGTATAATGTAGTTCCGCATTACATTAATTAAATTGCACGCGAGTTATTTATTTTTATATTCATGCACCAAACCATGACGCCCGCAAGTACATGCATATCACAGAAAGCACCGGTGACTGTTTTAAGGGGAACATGAATTAAGTTGTGCAGACTATGGCTTTTGATTAGCATCATGCCTCTTCGCTATTATAAGTTACTTTTCCATTGATTGCACTTGAGCAAACGTCACCGAACCAACCCCACGTCAATCTGATCGTACGCCTCCAGTGATTTCCAGACTTGGAATTGCTCACAATGTGTAAAAACTCCTCACCAATACCAGATAATGTTAGCATAAAAAGTCCTTGTTCTGAAAGCAAAGAGCTGCATGCATAGTTGCTAATGTTCCTTCGTTATGCATAGGAATAACAGTTTATGAATGAAATTTTTATATGTACTTTTTAAATGGTCTTTATCCATATATATTTGCACTTTGTCTCTCATGATTTGCATAATAATCTAAACAAAAATAAATATTTGTTTGTAAAACCGACATTCTCTCTGATAAAACTTTGTAAAAACCTATGGTAAACACAGCGGTTTTGCCCTCAAAATAATATGGCGTCTCCGGGGAGGTCACGTGACATTAATTCGCCTGAGGGAACTATGTATAGCAGGATAGGCTAACGTTAGATAACCCTCTTTATTCTATATCTAGATTTATGAAACATTATTATTCTAATGTAGCCTATAAAGACATCGTTATATTGTTGTGTGAGATGTAAAAAAAAAACCTCAGGACAGGTTAATCACTTTTGGGGGCTGGTGTCACGGAGTATAAAAATGTGAGTGGTTTGTTTTGCCAGGTATGCGTCACAGTGGGTCCTGCTCATTGTAAACTCAAGGTGGTGAGTAATGGTAATAGTGTTGGGTTTGATTGAGATGTGTACATTAGCATGTTTGTGGGTGGCAGGAGAGTTGAATACATTCTCTGGTTTTCTCTCTGGTGTGCACTGGCCCTTGCGATAGCTGCCAGGTAAGTTTCCATATTTTAAAGAGTTTTCTTGGTTAACGGGAGACTGAATTGCTTGTTGCTGAAATTGTATGTTTTCAGTTTGTTTCCTAAGGGGCTGCATATTCTCATGAGGTGAGTGAAGAAGATGTGTAGTTAAGTGCTGCAAATCTCCTGGGGTATGTATGATTTTAAGTTAATTTAGTTTGTTTTCTAATTCTAAAGCCCTATAGAGTGCCGAAGTTACGACGTCACTCTGTAGGCCAAAACGCGGAAGTGAGCTAGCATTTTAGCATTACGGTTCCCTCGCTCTATAAAGCCTATGGGGTTTTTGAATGGGTTTTTGCTAAATCGCCTGAAATAAGGTCTGTGGTGAACAGAGCCTCTAAATATTTTCACGTTTTGATATATGACATAGAAAACTCATTTATAACCTGCTGTGGTTCTAATTTATAAATCTTCCTCTTTGTTCAAGGGAAGGTCTTCAGAGCGACTGAAGAGAGCAAAATCATGTTCAGCCGTTACCTTTGACCTTCATCCAAACAGACAAACTTATTTACAATCCAGGACAAACAGGTGAGCTGTGAATGACCCTTGGTTGAAGCTATCATCTTCAAATGCATTATGCAATATATGTGAGTTTGTTGGTGTCTTTGCAGTTAATTTCAGAGTTGTCTCCATGGATCCCAAATTTGAGTCCTGTGGCAAGTGAATGATGCTTTATTTTCTTGTCTTGTGGTTGTTCAGTACTTTATTTTGTTCTGATGTTTACCAGTTTGTCCGTTCCAGTTGTCTGTCAGCGTCAATATGGCTCCAGCAGTGCAGATTCTGGTCTCAGCGTTCTTCCGGTAAGAATTTAGTTGCTGCTAATGTGCCGTTTGACACTGATATGTGTTTCCAGAACCATGTACTGTATGATGTGGCTATTTTTCAATTTGGGAATGCTGGTGTGTGTGTGTGTGTGTGTCCTACAGCGTGTTGGTCCTTGTTCCAGGCATCTCTGCAGTTTTCTCCAGCTGTTCCTGCGGAGGGAAATGTTCTGATGGTTCCTGCTCAAGCAGGATCTCTGTGTAGCCTCAGTGCTTTAGATTCATTCTTTAAAAACCAACACATTATGACTTTAGTCTTCTTTTAGGTCTTCTTTTTAGGTCTTCTTTTAATGTGACGGACGGAAATGAGATATTTTGTTCTGGACGGAGGACTGGAGGCCGGAGGACTGGAGGCCGGAGGACTGGAGGCCGGAGGACTGGAGGCCGGAGGACTGGAGGCCGGAGGACTGGAGGCCGGAGGTAAAAATTTTTTTTTTTTTTAAAAATTAAATAAAAACATTCCATCCATCCATCCATCCATCCATCCATCCATCCATCCATCCATCCATCCATCCATCCATCCATCCATCCATCCATCCATCCATCCATCCATCCATCCATCCATCCATCCATCCATCCATCCATCCATCCATCCATCCATCCATCCATCCATCCATCCATCCATCCATCCATCCATCCATCCATCCATCCATCCATCCATCCATCCATCCATCCATCCATCCATCCATCCATCCATCCATCCATCCATCCATCCATCCATCCATCCATCCATCCATCCATCCATCCATCCATCCATCCATCCATCCATCCATCCATCCATCCATCCATCCATCCATCCATCCATCCATCCATCCATCCATCCATCCATCCATCCATCCATCCATCCATCCATCCATCCATCCATCCATCCATCCATCCATCCATCCATCCATCCATCCATCCATCCATCCATCCATCCATCCATCCATCCATCCATCCATCCATCCATCCATCCATCCATCCATCCATCCATCCATCCATCCATCCATCCATCCATCCATCCATCCATCCATCCATCCATCCATCCATCCATCCATCCATCCATCCATCCATCCATCCATCCATCCATCCATCCATCCATCCATCCATCCATCCATCCATCCATCCATCCATCCATCCATCCATCCATCCATCCATCCATCCATCCATCCATCCATCCATCCATCCATCCATCCATCCCCATCCATCCATCCATCCATCCATCCATCCATCCATCCATCCATCCATCCATCCATCCATCCATCCATCCATCCATCCATCCATCCATCCATCCATCCATCCATCCATCCATCCATCCATCCATCCATCCATCCATCCATCCATCCATCCATCCATCCATCCATCCATCCATCCATCCATCCATCCATCCATCCATCCATCCATTCCATCCATCCATCCATCCATCCATCCATCCATCCATCCATCCATCCATCCATCCATCCATCCATCCATCCCATCCATCCCATCCATCCATCCATCCATCCATCCATCCATCCATCCATCCATCCATCCAAAGGACCCATGGCGCCCGCCCTTGCTCCCCTTTCGAGTGTGGCCTCGGGCGAGCCGCCATGGTCCCCATGGCGCCCGCCCTTGCTCCCCTTTCAGTGTGGCCCTGGCAAGGCGCCATGGTCCCCATGGCGCCCGCCCTTGCTCCCCTCTTCAGTGTGGCCTCGCGCAGCGGGCGCCATGGTGCCCCGTGGCGCCCGCCCTTGCTCCCCTTTCAGTGTGGCCTCGCGGCGAGCGGCGCCATGGTCCCCATGGCGCCCGGCCCTTGCTCCCCTTTCAGTGCTGGCCTCGGGCGGGCGCCATGGTCCCCGTGGCGCCCGCCCTTGTTGCTCCCCTTTCAGTGTGGCCTCGAGCGGGCGCCATGGTCCCCATGGCGCCCGGCCTTGCTCCCCTTTTCAGTGTGGCCTCGGCGGCGGCGCCATGAGTTCCCCCGCGTGGCGCCCGCCTCCCTTGCTCCCCTTTTCAGTGTGGCCTCGGCGGGCGGGCGCCATGGTCCCCATGGCGCCCGCCCTTGCTCCCCTTTCAGTGTGGCCTCGGGCGAGGGACGCCATGGTCCCGTGGGGCCCGCCCTTGCTCCCCTTTCAGTGTGGCCTCGGGCGGCCGCCATGAGTCCCCATGACGCCCGCCCTTGCTCCCCTTTTCAGTGTGGCCTCGGGCAGGGCGCCATGGTCCCCATGAGGCGCCCGCCATGAGTTCCATGGCGCCCGCCCTTGCTCCCCTTTCAGTGTGGCCTTGGGCGGGCGCAGTGGTCCCCATGACGCCCGCCCTTGCTTTCCCCCTTTTCAGTGTGGCCTCGGGCAGGCGCGCCATGGTCCCCAAAATGGAAATCGGAGATATACATCTTGTTCGGGCTGAGCCAGGGATCGCATAAATGCGAAAATCGTGGAGTTGTAGCTCAAACGGTCTAGGAGTTATGCGCAATTTACTTTTCAGATTTTCCCGTCCCCCCAGGGGGCCATGTGAAGAATGGGAGGAGTTGGATCTGGATCCAAAGCTCCTCCATGTGGAGGAGTGGGAGGAGTGGGATCTGGATCGGACTCCCTCCATGTGGAGGAGGAGTGGGAGGAGTGGGATCTGGATCCGACTCCTCCCTGTGGATTTCATGTTCTGCACACCACTTTACCATGGAAGCTTGTTTCTTTTTTCTTGAAAATGGAAAAAAATGTAAGCCCTCCAGTCTGCTTCTGTTTTTGTGCAAAAAAAACAAAAGGGGTAACACTGTCTTTTTTTTGTGCAAAAAAAAAAAGTTTCTCCACTTTTCTTGAAACTCTGGATTCTGATAGAGGGCCATAGGACTTAGACCTGAGTGCAAAAATGGAGGCTCTCAGACCCTTCCAGAGCTGAGATACTGAGATCACACGTAGCATTTATGCCATTTTAAATATCTCAATATCTCAGCTCTGGAAGGTCAAGCCTCATTTGCACTCCCAAGTGTAAGTCACATGGCCCTCTCTAAATCCAAGTAAGAAATTAAGAAACTTTTTTTCAACAGAGAACATAAGGGGTACCACTGTCGGTTTTTTTTTTTGTGCAAAAAAAAAAAAGTTTCTCCTAATTTTCTTGAAACTCTGGATTTCTGATAGAGGGCCATAGGACTTAGACCTGAGTGCAAAGATGGAGGTTTTAGACCCTTCCAGAGCTGAGATATTGAGATCCCACGTAGCATTTATGCCATTATAAATATTCAAATACTCAGCTCTCCAAAGTCTAACGCTCTCATTTTTGCACTCAGATTGTAAGTCGCATGGCCCTCTCGTCCTTTAAAAAAAAAAAAAACTGAACATGGACTCAGTTCATTATCATCTGTGTGAACTGAACTTCGAGCTAGTTCTTTTAAGGGGTGAACTATGGCACAACATGCTTTACAATTGCTATATATGTCAGAGGTCGCACACCTCTGGAGCAACTATGGGTTAAGTGTCTTGATCAGGGACACATTGGTGTCTCACAGTGGATTCGAACCCGGGTCTCTCATACTTGATAGTCTCTGCAGAATTAGTAGGTCATCCGGGTACTTTTTGCCTACTCTTTTATGAGTACTGTGAATTCAGAGATACTTCTTCTGTCACTCTCTTTTCACCTTCTATATAGCAGAGAAGCAGATGCAGACAAATTGCTTTTGAGATGAAGCCATGGAGTTTTTTTTTTTTTTTTTTTTCTTGCCAGTCACCAGTTCATTTTGGGCTTTGAGGGTTGATTTGCTGTAAAGCTGCTTGAACAATGTGCATACAAATTACAATGTATTGTTACATCATGCTCAAAACTGGATGGTAAGTCTCGAACTTCCTTGATAAAAAAAAGTTTTATTCATAAAAAAAAAGTCAAAAGGTCATGTATTGCCACACATTTAGCTGGACAAGAAAGTTCACTACTAAATATACTGTCAAACTTAGAACCAGAAACCTAAATTGATCAGTCCCACAAAAGCATAACAAATCCTACAGCATGTATCATCCTCAGTGATCTTTCATCTGGTCGTCCTCCCCCAGTCTGCGTGTCTCTCCCTTCAGGAAGTTGATGTTTTCTCTGGAGGCTTTCAGTCGCTCCTTCAGCTCTACGATCTCCAGGCTAGTCTTCTTCTTTGCCGCTTTTTCTCGTGTTCGTATTTCCAGCTCTGCAACTGCAACATGAAACACTGAATGTTTAGTTCACATGATTAGAACTGCGGACTCATTTTAATGTACAGTATGTTCAGGGTTTAATTATAGCCCATCCACTGAGCTGTTCAATAGGAGCTGCAAAGGTAAGTGAAGTCACACTCACACTCGGTCTCGTGTTTGTAAGCACCCAACGTCAGCTGTCTGGTGGTGTTCAGAAGTTGCTGCATCATGGCTGTCGGGTCTTGAAATATCTGCAAAAACACAGGTTTTAGGCTTTATGATTGTATTATTACTATAATGTCATGTTGTTGTGCTGTTCTGATCAAATTCACACCATCTCGTTGTCGAACTCGGACACGGCTGCCTTCTTGGCATCGCGCTCTGGAGTCTGACTGGAACAGCTTCAGCAGATGATACAGGGTGACCTGAAGAAAAAACACCACAACATCAAACTTTTGCTTTTTCTGTTCATTTAATACGAAGGTACAGTAAGTGCAGGGAGTCCCAGTAGAAATGTTTAAATAAAAACTGTGTACATTTTGGTAACACTTAATTTTACATGTAGTTTCTATAGTCAATCATGCATAGATACATGCAACTAACTCCTTACTTAAATTATATTGTAAGTACATGTAGTTAATTACTATTACTTCAATATTTCATATTTCTGTATTCCAAATTTGATACATTAGTATCATACGATTATTATGCAAATTGTAAGTGCTGTGTAAAATGCATCTACAAGTGCTCCTTCAAAAATATAAGTGTAGAGCCATGTGTTTTAATTATAGGCCTACTTGGCTTTTAGTGTTTGCGTTTGTATTATGTATAAAGTAAAAATAAGGTAGCCTAAGGTCCGTGTAACTCTTCACAATTCAATTTTCAGACCATAAAACGCAAATGAAAAATGGAAACCAGACATTCATTTTTCTTGTTTTTCCAGTTACATTATCATGTACTTTTTTCTCCTGTTTTTCAATTTTACTTGCGCTAAATTAATAAATGAAATAAATGAAATCTAAATGATTTTTTAATTTTCGTCTTGTAATTTGCGCCGTGAGCAGTTGCATCAATGAATTATTTCATTGATGCAACTGCTTATTTACACTGCATGCACGTTGAGGAGAAGTTTAAAAGGTGGAACTTGTTTATTTTTAATGATGAATACCATCCGGAAATGACAGTGTCAATAAAGTAAAATCAAAGTCATGTGAAATACTATTTCCTACATTGAATAAACTAAATACAAAAATTAAAAAAAAAAACATGAAAAGACAAACAAAGCAGTGACAAACTAAAGTTAAACAAAAATGTGAAAATGTTTTCATATAGATACACATTTAGCAGCTTTGTGATGATCACATGTAGGCTATACATAGTTCCCACATGACGTCACGACATACGGGCATTTGCCGAGCCGGCGCCATTGCTGCGGGGAAAACATGAGAGAAACGAATACCGAGTTGAATGGAGCTGAAATGCAGTTTCGTGCTATATAGTGAAAATGTTCATCCCCTGCTGGGTCAATGGATGATAAAATCGTGCCGGAGGTTCAGATAAACCGGGATTTTACACTACACCCGTCATTATAGACTCCATGGATGTGAGAAGACTAAGCTTTTGTCCGAACAACGACGGAGATTATGGCTGGCGAGGATAAAGGAAAGAAACTCACTCAAAACACGCAAGAATTTGTTTGACAAAAGCACAATGTTGTGTTTTAATGCGAGTGTAAACATGTACAAGTTAACACATTGCAGTTTGAAAAATGTCCTGTATGAACAAAATGACGAGGTATTAAACACAAAACAACCTTGTTTCCACTGTTTGATCTCACATTCTAGCATTGCGATCTCAGATTATGTCCCTATACCCGCGTATAATGTAGTTCCGCATTACATTAATTAAATTGCACGCGAGTTATTTATTTTATATTCATGCACCAAACCATGACGCCCGCAAGTACATGCATATCACAGAAAGCACCGGTGACTGTTTTAAGGGGAACATGAATTAAGTTGTGCAGACTATGGCTTTTGATTAGCATCATGCCTCTTCGCTATTATAAGTTACTTTTCCATTGATTGCACTTGAGCAAACGTCACCGAACCAACCCCACGTCAATCTGATCGTACGCCTCCAGTGATTTCCAGACTCGGAATTGCTCACAATGTGTAAAAACTCCTCACCAATACCAGATAATGCTACACATGAAAATACTGTATCTGAAGCAAAGCTGCATAATCATTGCTCAGTGCTTCCTTCGTTACTGCATACGGATCCACACCATTTATGAATGAAATTTTCTCTCTGTCTTTTTTTAATAGTCTCTTTATAATATATATTCACTTTGTCTTTTCATGATTTGCATAATAATATAAACAAAAATAAATATTTGTTTGTAAAACGACATTCTCTCTGATAAAACTTTGTAAAAACCTATGGTAAACACAGCGGTTTTGCCCTCAAAATAATATGGCGTCTCCGGGGAGGTCACGTGACATTAATTCGCCTGAGGGAACTATGTATAGCAGGATAGGCTAACGTTAGATAACCCTCTTTATTCTATATCTAGATTTATGAAACATTATTATTCTAATGTAGCCTATAAAGACATCGTTATATTGTTGTGTGAGATGTAAAAAAAAACCTCAGGACAGGTTAATCACTTTTGGGGGCTGGTGTCACGGAGTATAAAAATGTGAGTGGTTTGTTTTGCCAGGTATGCGTCACAGTGGGTCCTGCTCATTGTAAACTCAAGGTGGTGAGTAATGGTAATAGTGTTGGGTTTGATTGAGATGTGTACATTAGCATGTTTGTGGGTGGCAGGAGAGTTGAATACATTCTCTGGTTTTCTCTCTGGTGTGCACTGGCCCTTGCGATAGCTGCCAGGTAAGTTTCCATATTTTAAAGAGTTTTCTTGGTTAACGGGAGACTGAATTGCTTGTTGCTGAAATTGTATGTTTTCAGTTTGTTTCCTACGGGGCTGCATATTCTCATGAGGTGAGTGAAGAAGATGTGTAGTTAAGTGCTGCAAATCTCCTGGGGTATGTATGATTTTAAGTTAATTTAGTTTGTTTTCTAATTCTAAAGCCCTATAGAGTGCCGAAGTTACGACGTCACTCTGTAGGCCAAAACGCGGAAGTGAGCTAGCATTTTAGCATTACGGTTCCCTCGCTCTATAAAGCCTATGGGGTTTTTGAATGGGTTTTTGCTAAATCGCCTGAAATAAGGTCTGTGGTGAACAGAGCCTCTAAATATTTTCACGTTTTGATATATGACATAGAAAACTCATTTATAACCTGCTGTGGTTCTAATTTATAAATCTTCCTCTTTGTTCAAGGGAAGGTCTTCAGAGCGACTGAAGAGAGCAAAATCATGTTCAGCCGTTACCTTTGACCTTCATCCAAACAGACAAACTTATTTACAATCCAGGACAAACAGGTGAGCTGTGAATGACCCTTGGTTGAAGCTATCATCTTCAAATGCATTATGCAATATATGTGAGTTTGTTGGTGTCTTTGCAGTTAATTTCAGAGTTGTCTCCATGGATCCCAAATTTGAGTCCTGTGGCAAGTGAATGATGCTTTATTTTCTTGTCTTGTGGTTGTTCAGTACTTTATTTTGTTCTGATGTTTCCCAGTTTGTCCGTTCCAGTTGTCTGTCAGCGTCAATATGGCTCCAGCAGTGCAGATTCTGGTCTACAGCGTTCTTCCCGGTAAGAATTTAGTTGCTGCTAATGTGCCGTTTGACACTGATATGTGTTTCCAGAACCATGTACTGTATGATGTGGCTATTTTTCAATTTGGGAATGCTGGTGTGTGTGTGTGTGTGTGTGTCCTACAGCGTGTTGGTCCTTGTTCCAGGCATCTCTGCAGTTTTCTCCAGCTGTTCCTGCGGAGGGAAATGTTCTGATGGTTCCTGCTCAAGCAGGATCTCTGTGTAGCCTCAGTGCTTTAGATTCAGTCTTTAAAAACCAACACATTATGACTTTCAGTCTTCTTTAGGTCTTCTTTTTTTCAGGTCTTCTTTTAATGTCAGACGGACGGAAATCGGGGTGTTTTGTTTCGGAGGACTGGAGGACCGGGAGGACCGGAGGCCGGAGGACTGGAGGCCGGAGGACTGGAGGCCGAAGGAGGACTGGAGGCCGGAGGACTGGAGGCCGGAGGTAAAGATTTTTTTTTTTTTTGGAAATTAAATAAAAACATTCCATCAGTCCATCCATCCATCCATCCATCCATCCATCCATCCATCCATCCATCCATCCAGTCCATCCATCCATCCATCCATATCCATCCATCCATCCATCCATCCATCCATCCATCCATCCATCCATCCATCCATCCATCCATCCATCCATCCATCCATCCATCCATCCATCCATCCATCCATCCATCCATCCATCCATCCATCCATCCATCCATCCATCCATCCATCCATCCATCCATCCATCCATCCATCCATCCATCCATCCATCCATCCATCCATCCATCCATCCATCCATCCATCCATCCATCCATCCATCCATCCATCCATCCATCCATCCATCCATCCATCCATCCATCCATCCATCCATCCATCCATCCATCCATCCATCCATCCATCCATCCATCCATCCATCCATCCATCCATCCATCCATCCATCCATCCATCCATCCATCCATCCATCCATCCATCCATCCATCCATCCATCCATCCATCCATCCATCCATCCATCCATCCATCCATCCATCCATCCATCCATCCATCCATCCATCCATCCATCCATCCATCCATCCATCCATCCATCCATCCATCCATCCATCCATCCATCCATCCATCCATCCATCCATCCATCCATCCATCCATCCATCCATCCATCCATCCATCCATCCATCCATCCATCCATCCATCCATCCAGTTTAAGGACCCATGGCGCCCGCCCTTGCTCCCCTTTTCAGTGTGGCCTCGCGGCGGGCGCCATGGTCCCCCGGTGGCGCCCGCCCTTGCTTCCCCTTTCAGTGTGGCCTGGGCGGGCGCGCGTGGTTCCCATGGCGCCCGCCCTTGCTCCCCTTTGAGTGTGGCCTCGAGGCAGGGCGCCATGGTCCATGGCGGCCGGCCCTTGCTCCCCTTTCAGTGTGGCCTCGGCGCACGGCGCCATGGTCCCCATGGCGCCCGCCCTTGCTCCCCTTTCAGTGTGGCCTCGGCCGGGCGCCATGGTCCCAGTGAGCGCCCGCCCTTCTACCCCTTTCAGTGTGGCCTCGGCCGCGGGCGCCAGTGTGCCATGGCGCCCGCCCTTGCTCCCCTTTCAGTGTGGCCTGAGGCGGGCGCGTCCTCATGGCAGCCGCCTGCTCCCCTTTGGGTGTGGCCTCGGGCGCCATGGTCCCCTGGCGCCCGCCCTTGCTCCCCTTTCAGTGTGGCCTCGGCGGGCGCCATGGTCCCCATGGCGCCCGCCCTTGCTCCCCTTTCAGTGTGGCCTCGGCGGGCGCCATGGTCCATTGGCCCGCCCTTGCTCCCCTTTCAGTGTGGCCTCGAGGCGGCGCCATGGTCCCCTGGGCGCCCGCCCTTACCCTTTCAGTGTGGCCTCGGGGCGCGGCGCCAGTGGTCCCATGGCGCCCGCCCTTGCTCCCCCTTTCAGTGTGGCCTCGGGCGGGCGCATGGTCCCCATGACGCCCGCCCTTGCTTCCCCTTTCAGTGTCGGCCTGGGACGGGCGCCATGGTGCCCATGGCGCCCGCCCCTGCTCCCCTTTCAGTGTGGCCTCGGGCGGGCGGCGCGTGGTCCCCGTGGGCCGCCCGCCCTTGCTCCCCCTTTCAGTGTGGCCTCGGAGGGCGGGCGCCATAGGTCCCCGAAATGGAAATCGGAGATATACATCTTGTTCGGCTTGAGCCAGGGATCGCAGTGATGCGAAAAATCGTGATTCTAGCTCAAACGGTCTAGGAGCTTCTGCGCAATTTACTTTACGATTTTTACCGTCCCCCCAGGGGGCCATGTGAAAAGTGGGAGGAGTTGGATCTGGATCCGAACTCCTCCCATGGAGGAGTGGGAGGAGTGGGATCTGGATCCGACTCCTCCCATGTGGAGGAGTGGGAGGAGTGGGATCTGGATCCAGGACTCCTCCCCTGTGGACTTCATGTTCTGCACACCACTTTACCATGGAAGCTTGTTTCTTTTTTCTTGAAAATGGAAAAAAAATGTAAGCCCTCCAGTCTGCTTCTGTTTTTGTGCAAAAAAAACAAAAGGGGTAACACTGTCTTTTTTTTGTGCAAAAAAAAAAAAGTTTCTCCACTTTCTTGAAACTCTGGATTCTGATAGAGGGCCATAGGACTTAGACCTGAGTGCAAAAATGGAGGCTCTAGACCCTTCCAGAGCTGAGATACTGAGATCACACGTAGCATTTATGCCATTTTAAATATCTCAATATCTCAGCTCTGGAAGGTCTGAGCTCCCATTTTGCACTGGGCTCAGTCACATGGCCCTCTGCGGGGGATGCAGGAGCCTGAGAGAAGATTTGAGAGACTTTTTCGCACAGCAAAGAAAACATAAGGGGTACCACTGTCGTTTTTTTTTTGTTTGTGCAAAAAAAAAAAAGTTTCTCCAATTTTCTTGAAACTCTGGATTCTGATTCAGAGGGCCATAGGACTTAGACCTGAGTGCAAAAATGGAGGTTTTAGGACCCTTCCAGAGCTGAGATATTGAGATCCCACGTAGCATTTATGCCATTATAAATATCTCAATATCTCAGCTCCCGGAAGGGTCTGAGCGGAGCCTCCATTTTTGCACTCAGGGTGTAAGTGCGCATGGCCCTCTCGTCCTTAAAAAAAAAAAAAAAAAAACTGAACATGAACTAGTTCATTATCATCTGTGTGAACTGAAAACTTCGAGCTAGTTCTTCTTAAGGATGAACTGGCACAACACATGCTTACAATTGCTATATATGTTTCAGAGGTCGCACACCTCTTGGAGCAACTATGGGTTAAGTGTCTTGATCAGGGACACATTGGTGTCTCAGCAGTGGATTCGAACCCGGGTCTCTCATACTTGATAGTCTCTGCCAGAATTCAGTCAGGTCATCCGGGTACTTTTTGCCTACTCTTTTATGAGTACTGTGAATTCAGAGATACTTCTTCTGTCACTCTTTTCACCTTCTATATAGCAGAGAAGCAGATGCAGACAAATTGCTTTTAGATGAAGCCATGGAGTTTTTTTTTTTTTTTCTTGCCAGTCACCAGTTCATTTTGGGCTTTGAGGGTTGATGTTATGTAAAGCTGCTTGAAACAATGTGCATACAAATTACAATGTATTGTTACATCATGCTCAAAACTGGATGGTAAGCCCAAACTCAGTAAAAAAAAGTTTTATTCATAAAAAAAAAGTCAAAAGGTCATGTATTGCCACACATTTAGCTGGACAAGAAAGTTCACTACTAAATATACTGTCAAACTTAGAACCAGAAACCTAAATTGATCAGTCCCACAAAAGCATAACAAATCCTACAGCATGTATCATCCTCAGTGATCTTTCATCTGGTCGTCCTCCCCCAGTCTGCGTGTCTCTCCCTTCAGGAAGTTGATGTTTTCTCTGGAGGCTTTCAGTCGCTCCTTCAGCTCTACGATCTCCAGGCTAGTCTTCTTCTTTGCCGCTTCTTCTCGTGTTCGATCTCTTCCAGCTCTGCAACTGCAACATGAAACACTGAATGTTTAGCTCACATGATTAGAACTGCGGACTCATTTTAATGTACAGTATGTTCAGGGTTTAATTATAGCCCATCCACTGAGCTGTTCAATAGGAGCTGCAAAGGTAAGTGAAGTCACACTCACACTCGGTCTCGTGTTTGTAAGCACCCAACGTCAGCTGTCTGGTGGTGTTCAGAAGTTGCTGCATCATGGCTGTCGGGTCTTGAAATATCTGCAAAAACACAGGTTTTAGGCTTTATGATTGTATTATTACTATAATGTCATGTTGTTGTGCTGTTCTGATCAAATTCACACCATCTCGTTGTAGAACTCGGACACGGCTGTCTTCTTTGGCATCGCGCTGGAGTCTGACTGGAACAGCTTCAGCAGATGATACAGGGTGACCTGAAGAAAAAACACCACAACATCAAACTTTTGCTTTTTCTGTTTAGGTTTGATACGAAGGTACAGTAATGCAGGGAGTACCAGTGAGAAATGTTTAAATAAAAACTGTGTACATTTTGGTAACACTTAATTTTACATGTAGTTTCTATAGTCAATCATGCATAGATACATGCAACTAACTCCTTACTTAAATTATATTGTAAGTACATGTAGTTAATTACTATTACTTCAATATTTCATATTTCTGTATTCCAAATTTGATACATTAGTATCATACGATTATTTATGCAAATTGTAAGTGCTGTGTAAAATGCATCTACAAGTGCTCCTTCAAAAATATAAGTGTAGAGCCATGTGTTTTAATTATAGGCCTACTTGGCTTTTAGTGTTTGCGTTTGTATTATGTATAAAGTAAAAATAAGGTAGCCTAAGGTCCGTGTAACTCTTCACAATTCAATTTTCAGACCATAAAACGCAAATGAAAAATGGAAACCAGACATTCATTTTTCTTGTTTTTCCAGTTACATTATCATGTACTTTTTTCTCCTGTTTTTCAATTTTACTTGCGCTAAATTAATAAATGAAATAAATGAAATCTAAATGATTTTTTAATTTTCGTCTTGTAATTTGCGCCGTGAGCAGTTGCATCAATGAATTATTTCATTGATGCAACTGTTATTTACACTGCATGACGTTGAGGAGAAGTTTAAAAGGTGGAACTTGTTTATTTTTAATGATGAATACCATCCGGAAAGTGACAAGTGTCAATAAAGTAAAATCAAAGTCATGTGAAATACTATTCCTACATTGAATAAACTAAATACAAAAATTAAAAAAAAAAAAAAACATGAAAAGACAAACAAAGCAGTGACAAACTAAAGTTAAACAAAAATGTGAAAATGTTTTCATATAGATACACATTTAGCAGCTTTGTGATGATCACATGTAGGCTATACATAGTTCCACATGACGTCACGACATACGGGCATTTGCAGAGACCGCGCCATTGCTGCGGGGAAAACATTAGAAGAAACAATACGAGTTGAATGAAGTGGAATCAGTTCAAATCTGCTATATAGTGAAAATGTTAATCCCCTGCTGGGTCAATGGATGATAACAATAAATCGTCCCGGAGGTTCAGATAAACGGGATTTTGCACTACACCCGTCATTATAGACTCCATGGATGTAGAAGACTGAGCTTTTGTCGGAACAACGACGGAGATTATGGCTGGCGAGGATAAAGGAAAGAAACTCACTCAAAACACGCAAGAATTTGTTTGACAAAAGCACAATGTTGTGTTTTAATGACGAGTGTAAACATGTACAAGTTAACACATTGCAGTTTGAAAAATGTCCTGTATGAACAAAATGACGAGGTATTAAAAACACAAAACAACCTTGTTTCCACTGTTTGATCTCACATTCTAGCATTGCGATCTCAGATTATGTCCCTATACCCGCGTATAATGTAGTTCCGCATTACATTAATTAAATTGCACGCGAGTTATTTATTTTTATATTCATGCACCAAACCATGACGCCCGCAAGTACATGCATATCACAGAAAGCACCGGTGACTGTTTTAAGGGGAACATGAATTAAGTTGTGCAGACTATGGCTTTTGATTAGCATCATGCCTCTTCGCTATTATAAGTTACTTTTCCATTGATTGCACTTGAGCAAACGTCACCGAACCAACCCCACGTCAATCTGATCGTACGCCTCCAGTGATTTCCAGACTCGGAATTGCTCACAATGTGTAAAAACTCCTCACCAATACCAGATAATGCTACACATGAAAATACTGTATCTGAAGCAAAGCTGCATAATCATTGCTCAGTGCTTCCTTCGTTACTGCATACGGATCCACACCATTTATGAATGAAATTTTCTCTCTGTCTTTTTTTAATAGTCTCTTTATAATATATATTCACTTTGTCTTTTCATGATTTGCATAATAATATAAACAAAAATAAATATTTGTTTGTAAAACAACATTCTCTCTGATAAAACTTTGTAAAAACCTATGGTAAACACAGCGGTTTTGCCCTCAAAATAATATGGCGTCTCCGGGGAGGTCACGTGACATTAATTCGCCTGAGGGAACTATGTATAGCAGGATAGGCTAACGTTAGATAACCCTCTTTATTCTATATCTAGATTTATGAAACATTATTATTCTAATGTAGCCTATAAAGACATCGTTATATTGTTGTGTGAGATGTAAAAAAAAACCTCAGGACAGGTTAATCACTTTTGGGGGCTGGTGTCACGGAGTATAAAAATGTGAGTGGTTTGTTTTGCCAGGTATGCGTCACAGTGGGTCCTGCTCATTGTAAACTCAAGGTGGTGAGTAATGGTAATAGTGTTGGGTTTGATTGAGATGTGTACATTAGCATGTTTGTGGGTGGCAGGAGAGTTGAATACATTCTCTGGTTTTCTCTCTGGTGTGCACTGGCCCTTGCGATAGCTGCCAGGTAAGTTTCCATATTTTAAAGAGTTTTCTTGGTTAACGGGAGACTGAATTGCTTGTTGCTGAAATTGTATGTTTTCAGTTTGTTTCCTAAGGGGCTGCATATTCTCATGAGGTGAGTGAAGAAGATGTGTAGTTAAGTGCTGCAAATCTCCTGGGGTATGTATGATTTTAAGTTAATTTAGTTTGTTTTCTAATTCTCAAAGCCCTATAGAGTGCCGAAGTTACGACGTCACTCTGTTAGGCCAAAACGCGGAAGTGAGCTAGCATTTTAGCATTACGGTTACCTCGCTCTATAAAGCCTATGGGGTTTTTGAATGGGTTTTTGCTAAATCGCCTGAAATAAGGTCTGTGGTGAACAGAGCCTCTAAATATTTTAGCGTTTTGATATATGACATAGAAAACTCATTTATAACCTGCTGTGGTTCTAATTTATAAATCTTCCTCTTTGTATCAAGGGAAGGTCTTCAGAGCGACTGAAGAGAGCAAAATCATGTTCAGCCGTTACCTTTGACCTTCATCCAAACAGACAAACTTATTTACAATCCAGGACAAACAGGTGAGCTGTGAATGACCCTTGGTTGAAGCTATCATCTTCAAATGCATTATGCAATATATGTGAGTTTGTTGGTGTCTTTGCAGTTAATTTCAGAGTTGTCTCCATGGATCCCAAATTTGAGTCCTGTGGCAAGTGAATGATGCTTTATTTTCTTGTCTTGTGGTTGTTCAGTACTTTATTTTGTTCTGATGTTTCCCAGTTTGTCCGTTCCAGTTGTCTGTCAGCGTCAATATGGCTCCAGCAGTGCAGATTCTGGTCTCCAGCGTTCTTCCCGGTAAGAATTTAGTTGCTGCTAATGTGCCGTTTGACACTGATATGTGTTTCCAGAACCATGTACTGTATGATGTGGCTATTTTTCAATTTGGGAATGCTGGTGTGTGTGTGTGTGTGTGTCCTACAGCGTGTTGGTCCTTGTTCCAGGCATCTCTGCAGTTTTCTCCAGCTGTTCCTGCGGAGGGAAATGTTCTGATGGTTCCTGCTCAAGCAGGATCTCTGTGTAGCCTCAGTGCTTTAGATTCATTCTTTAAAAACCAACACATTATGACTTTAGTCTTCTTTTTAGGTCTTCTTTTTAGGTCTTCTTTTAATGTGACGGACGGAAATTGGGGTGTTTTGTTTGGAGGACTGGAGGCCGGAGGACTGGAGGCCGGAGGACTGGAGGCCGGAGGACTGGAGGCCGGAGGACTGGAGGCCGGAGGACTGGAGGCCGGAGGTAAAGAATTTTTTTTTTTAAAAAATTAAATAAAAACATCCATCCATCCATCCATCCATCCATCCATCCATCCATCCATCCATCCATCCATCCATCCATCCATCCATCCATCCATCCATCCATCCATCCATCCATCCATCCATCCATCCATCCATCCATCCATCCATCCATCCATCCATCCATCCATCCATCCATCCATCCATCCATCCATCCATCCATCCATCCATCCATCCATCCATCCATCCATCCATCCATCCATCCATCCATCCATCCATCCATCCATCCATCCATCCATCCATCCATCCATCCATCCATCCATCCATCCATCCATCCATCCATCCATCCATCCATCCATCCATCCATCCATCCATCCATCCATCCATCCATCCATCCATCCATCCATCCATCCATCCATCCATCCATCCATCCATCCATCCATCCATCCATCCATCCATCCATCCATCCATCCATCCATCCATCCATCCATCCATCCATCCATCCATCCATCCATCCATCCATCCATCCATCCATCCATCCATCCATCCATCCATCCATCCATCCATCCATCCATCCATCCATCCATCCATCCATCCATCCATCCATCCATCCATCCATCCATCCATCCATCCATCCATCCATCCATCCATCCATCCATCCATCCATCCATCCATCCATCCATCCATCCATCCATCCATCCATCCATCCATCCATCCATCCATCCATCCATCCATCCATCCATCCATCCATCCATCCATCCGGTTTAAGGACCCATGGCGCCCGCCCTTGCTCCCCTTTCAGTGTGGCCTCGGGCGGGGCGCCATGGTCCCCATGGCGCCCGCCCTTGCTCCCCTTTCAGTGTGGCCTCGGGCGGGCGCCATGGTGCCCCATGGCGCCCGCCCTTGCTCCCCTTTCAGTGTGGCCTGGGGCGGGGCGCCATGGTCCCCATGGCGCCCGCCCTTGCTCCCCTTTCAGTGTGGCCTCGGCGGCGGGGCGCCATGGTGCCCCATGGCGACCGCCCTTGCTCCCCTTTTCAGTGTGGCCTCGGCAGGGCGCCATGGTCCCCATGGGGCGCCCGCCCTTGCTCCCCTTTCAGTGTGGCCTCGGGCGGGCGCCATGAGCTCCCCATGGCGCCCGCCCCTTGCTCCCCTTTCAGTGTGGCCTCGAGGCGGGCGCCATGGTCCCCATGGCGCCCGCCCTTGCTCCCCTTTCAGTGTGGCCTCGGGCGGGCGCCATGGTCCCCATGGCGCCCGCCTGTCCCCTTTCAGTGTGGCCTCGGGCGGGGCGCCATGGTCCCCATGGCGCCCGCCCTTGCTCCCCTTTCAGTGTGGCCTCGGGGCGGGCGCCATGGTCCCCATGGCGCCCGCCCCTGCTCCCCTTTCAGTGTGGCCTCGGGCGAGCGGGCAGTGGTCCCCGTGGCGCCCGCCCTTTGCTCCCCTTTCAGTGTGGCCTCGGCGGGGCGCCATGTGAGTTCCCCATGCGCCCGCCCCCTTGCTCCCCTTTCAGTGTGGCCTGGCCGGGCGCCATGGTCCCCATGGCGCCCGCCCTTGTCCCCTTTCAGTGTGGCCTCGCGCGGGCGCCAGTGGTCCCCATGGCGCCCGCCCCCTTGCTCCCCTGTCAGTGTGGCCTCGGGGCGGGCGCCATGGTCCCCAGTGGCGCCGCGCCTGCTCCCCTTTTCAGTGTGGCCTCGCGGCGGGCGCCATGGTCCCCAGTGGCGCCGCGCCCTTGCTCCCCTTTTTCAGTGTGGCCTGGCGGCGAGGCGCCATGGTCCCCGAAATGGAAATCGGAGATCTATACAGTCTTGTGTCGGCTTGAGCCAGGGATCGCATAATGCGAAAATCGTGATTCTAGCTCAAACGGTCTAGGAGTTATGCGCAATTTACTTCGAATTTTACCGTCCCCAGGGGGCCATGTGGAGGAGTGGGAGGAGTTGGATCTGATAGGACTCCTCCCATGTGGAGGAGTGGGAGGAGTGGGATCTGGATCCGACTCCTCCATGTGGAGGAGTGGGAGGAGTGGGATCTGGATCAGAAGCTCCCTCCCTGTGAATTTCATGTTCTGCACACCACTTTACCATGGAAGCTTGTTTCTTTTTTCTTGAAAATGGAAAAAAAATGTAAGCCCTCCAGTCTGCTTCTGTTTTTGTGCAAAAAAAACAAAAGGGGTAACACTGTCTTTTTTTTGTGCAAAAAAAAAAGTTTCTCCACTTTTCTTGAAACTCTGGATTCTGATAGAGGGCCATAGGACTTAGACCTGAGTGCAAAAATGGAGGCTCTAGACCCTTCCAGAGCTGAGATACTGAGATCACACGTAGCATTTATGCCATTTTAAATATCTCAATATCTCAGCTCTGGAAGGGTCTAGAGCCTCCATGTTTGCACTCAGATCTTTTTTTTTAGTCACATGGCCCTCTATCAGGAATCCAGAGTATGAGAGAGATTTGAGAAACTTTTTTTTTCGCACAAAAAAAACATAAGGGATTCCACTGTCGTTTTTTTTTTTTTGTGCAAAAAAAAAAAAGTTTCTCCAATTTTTTTGAAACTCTGGATTCTGATAGAGGGCCATAGGACTTAGACCTGAGTGCAAAAATGGAGGGCGTTTCAAGACCCTTCCAGAGCTGAGATATTGAGTCCCACGTAGCATTTATGCCATTATAAATATCTCAATATCTCAGCTGCGGAAGGGTCTACAGACGAGCCTCATTTTTTGCACTCAGAGTAAGTCGCATGGCCCTCTCGTTACCTTTAAAAAAAAAAAAAAAACTGAACATGAACTAGTTCATTATCATCTGTGTGAACTGAACTTAGAACTAGTTCTTTTAAGGATGAACTGGCACAACACTGCTTTACAATTGCTATATATGTCAGAGGTCGCACACCTCTGGAGCAACTATGGGTTAAGTGTCTTGATCAGGGACACATTGGTGTCTCACAGTGGATTTGGAACCCGGGTCTCTCATACTTGATAGTCTCTGCAGAATTAGTAGGTCATCCGGGTACTTTTTGCCTACTCTTTTATGAGTACTGTGAAGTCAGGAGTACTCTCTTCTGTCACTCTTTTTTTCACCTTCTATATAGCAGAGAAGCAGATGCAGACAAATTGCTTTTAGATGAAGCCATGGAGTTTTTTTTTTTTTTTTTTTTCTTGCCAGTGCACCAGTTCATTTTCGGGGCTTTGAGGGTTGATGTTATGTAAAGCTGCTTGAAACAATGTGCATACAAATTACAATGTATTGTTACATCATGCTCAAAACTGGATGGTAAGCCCGACTCGTAAAAAAAAGTTTTATTCATAAAAAAAAGTCAAAAGGTCATGTATTGCCACACATTTAGCTGGACAAGAAAGTTCACTACTAAATATACTGTCAAACTTAGAACCAGAAACCTAAATTGATCAGTCCCACAAAAGCATAACAAATCCTACAGCATGTATCATCCTCAGTGATCTTTCATCTGGTCGTCCTCCCCCAGTCTGCGTGTCTCTCCCTTCAGGAAGTTGATGTTTTCTCTGGAGGCTTTCAGTCGCTCCTTCAGCTCTACGATCTCCAGGCTAGTCTTCTTCTTTGCCGCTTTTTCTCGTGTTCGTATTTCCAGCTCTGCAACTGCAACATGAAACACTGAATGTTTAGTTCACATGATTAGAACTGCGGACTCATTTTAATGTACAGTATGTTCAGGGTTTAATTATAGCCCATCCACTGAGCTGTTCAATAGGAGCTGCAAAGGTAAGTGAAGTCACACTCACACTCGGTCTCGTGTTTGTAAGCACCCAACGTCAGCTGTCTGGTGGTGTTCAGAAGTTGCTGCATCATGGCTGTCGGGTCTTGAAATATCTGCAAAAACACAGGTTTTAGGCTTTATGATTGTATTATTACTATAATGTCATGTTGTTGTGCTGTTCTGATCAAATTCACACCATCTCGTTGTAGAACTCGGACACGGCTGTCTTCTTTGGCATCGCGCTGGAGTCTGACTGGAACAGCTTCAGCAGATGATACAGGGTGACCTGAAGAAAAAACACCACAACATCAAACTTTTGCTTTTTCTGTTCATTTAATACGAAGGTACAGTAATGCAGGGAGTCCAGTAGAAATGTTTAAATAAAAACTGTGTACATTTTGGTAACACTTAATTTTACATGTAGTTTCTATAGTCAATCATGCATAGATACATGCAACTAACTCCTTACTTAAATTATATTGTAAGTACATGTAGTTAATTACTATTACTTCAATATTTCATATTTCTGTATTCCAAATTTGATACATTAGTATCATACGATTATTTATGCAAATTGTAAGTGCTGTGTAAAATGCATCTACAAGTGCTCCTTCAAAAATATAAGTGTAGAGCCATGTGTTTTAATTATAGGCCTACTTGGCTTTTAGTGTTTGCGTTTGTATTATGTATAAAGTAAAAATAAGGTAGCCTAAGGTCCGTGTAACTCTTCACAATTCAATTTTCAGACCATAAAACGCAAATGAAAAATGGAAACCAGACATTCATTTTTCTTGTTTTTCCAGTTACATTATCATGTACTTTTTTCTCCTGTTTTTCAATTTTACTTGCGCTAAATTAATAAATGAAATAAATGAAATCTAAATGATTTTTTAATTTTCGTCTTGTAATTTGCGCCGTGAGCAGTTGCATCAATGAATTATTTCATTGATGCAACTGCTTTATTTACACTGCATGCACGTTGAGGAGAAGTTTAAAAGGTGGAACTTGTTTATTTTTAATGATGAATACCATCCGGAAATGACAGTGTCAATAAAGTAAAATCAAAGTCATGTGAAATACTATTTCCTACATTGAATAAACTAAATACAAAAATTAAAAAAAAAAAACATGAAAAGACAAACAAAGCAGTGACAAACTAAAGTTAAACAAAAATGTGAAAATGTTTTCATATAGATACACATTTAGCAGCTTTGTGATGATCACATGTAGGCTATACATCAGTTCCCACATGACGTCACGACATCAGGGCATTTGGCCGAGCCGCACCATTGCTGCGGGGAGAAGCATTCGAAGACACAATACGAGTTGAATGAAGTGAAATGAGTTTCGATGCTATATAGTGAAAATGTTAATCCCCTGCTGGGTCAATGGATGATAAGGAAAGATGGTGCCGGAGGTTCAAGATAGAACCGGGATTTTACACTACACCCGTCATTATAGACTCCATGGATGTGAGAAGACTAAGCTTTGTCCGAACAACGACGGAGATTATGGCTGGCAAAGAATAAAGGAAAGAAACTCACTCAAAACACGCAAGAATTTGTTTGACAAAAGCACAATGTTGTGTTTTAATGCGAGTGTAAACATGTACAAGTTAACACATTGCAGTTTGAAAAATGTCCTGTATGAACAAAATGACGAGGTATTCAAAACACAAAACAACCTTGTTTCCACTGTTTGATCTCACATTCTAGCATTGCGATCTAGATTATGTCCCTATACCCGCGTATAATGTAGTTCCGCATTACATTAATTAAATTGCACGCGAGTTATTTATTTTTATATTCATGCACCAAACCATGACGCCCGCAAGTACATGCATATCACAGAAAGCACCGGTGACTGTTTTAAGGGGAACATGAATTAAGTTGTGCAGACTATGGCTTTTGATTAGCATCATGCCTCTTCGCTATTATAAGTTACTTTTCCATTGATTGCACTTGAGCAAACGTCACCGAACCAACCCCACGTCAATCTGATCGTACGCCTCCAGTGATTTCCAGACTCGGAATTGCTCACAATGTGTAAAAACTCCTCACCAATACCAGATAATGCTACACATGAAAATACTGTATCTGAAGCAAAGCTGCATAATCATTGCTCAGTGCTTCCTTCGTTACTGCATACGGATCCACACCATTTATGAATGAAATTTTCTCTCTGTCTTTTTTAATAGTCTCTTTATAATATATATTCACTTTGTCTTTTCATGATTTGCATAATAATATAAACAAAAATAAATATTTGTTTGTAAAACGACATTCTCTCTGATAAAACTTTGTAAAAACCTATGGTAAACACAGCGGTTTTGCCCTCAAAATAATATGGCGTCTCCGGGGAGGTCACGTGACATTAATTCGCCTGAGGGAACTATGTATAGCAGGATAGGCTAACGTTAGATAACCCTCTTTATTCTATATCTAGATTTATGAAACATTATTATTCTAATGTAGCCTATAAAGACATCGTTATATTGTTGTGTGAGATGTAAAAAAAAAACCTCAGGACAGGTTAATCACTTTTGGGGGCTGGTGTCACGGAGTATAAAAATGTGAGTGGTTTGTTTTGCCAGGTATGCGTCACAGTGGGTCCTGCTCATTGTAAACTCAAGGTGGTGAGTAATGGTAATAGTGTTGGGTTTGATTGAGATGTGTACATTAGCATGTTTGTGGGTGGCAGGAGAGTTGAATACATTCTCTGGTTTTCTCTCTGGTGTGCACTGGCCCTTGCGGATAGCTGCCAGGTAAGTTCCCATATTTTAAAGAGTTTTCTTGGTTAACGGGAGACTGAATTGCTTGTTGCTGAAATTGTATGTTTTCAGTTTGTTTCCTACGGGGCTGCATATTCTCATGAGGTGAGTGAAGAAGATGTGTAGTTAAGTGCTGCAAATCTCCTGGGGTATGTATGATTTTAAGTTAATTTAGTTTGTTTTCTAATTCTAAAGCCCTATAGAGTGCCGAAGTTACGACGTCACTCTTGTAGGCCAAAACGCGGAAGTGAGCTAGCATTTTAGCATTACGGTTCCCTCGCTCTATAAAGCCTATGGGGTTTTTGAATGGGTTTTTGCTAAATCGCCTGAAATAAGGTCTGTGGTGAACAGAGCCTCTAAATATTTTCACGTTTTGATATATGACATAGAAAACTCATTTATAACCTGCTGTGGTTCTAATTTATAAATCTTCCTCTTTGTTCAAGGGAAGGTCTTCAGAGCGACTGAAGAGAGCAAAATCATGTTCAGCCGTTACCTTTGACCTTCATCCAAACAGACAAACTTATTTACAATCCAGGACAAACAGGTGAGCTGTGAATGACCCTTGGTTGAAGCTATCATCTTCAAATGCATTATGCAATATATGTGAGTTTGTTGGTGTCTTTGCAGTTAATTTCAGAGTTGTCTCCATGGATCCCAAATTTGAGTCCTGTGGCAAGTGAATGATGCTTTATTTTCTTGTCTTGTGGTTGTTCAGTACTTTATTTTGTTCTGATGTTTCCCAGTTTGTCCGTTCCAGTTGTCTGTCAGCGTCAATATGGCTCCAGCAGTGCAGATTCTGGTCTACAGCGTTCTTCCGGTAAGAATTTAGTTGCTGCTAATGTGCCGTTTGACACTGATATGTGTTTCCAGAACCATGTACTGTATGATGTGGCTATTTTTCAATTTGGGAATGCTGTGTGTGTGTGTGTGTGTCCTACAGCGTGTTGGTCCTTGTTCCAGGCATCTCTGCAGTTTTCTCCAGCTGTTCCTGCGGAGGGAAATGTTCTGATGGTTCCTGCTCAAGCAGGATCTCTGTGTAGCCTCAGTGCTTTAGATTCATTCTTTAAAAACCAACACATTATGACTTTAGTCTTCTTTTTAGGTCTTCTTTTTAGGTCTTCTTTTAATGTGACGGACGGAAATAAGATATTTTGTTTCGGAGGACTGGAGGCCGGAGGACTGGAGGCCGGAGGACTGGAGGCCGGAGGACTGGAGGCCGGAGGACTGGAGGCCGGAGGACTGGAGGCCGGAGGACTGGAGGCCGGAGGACTGGAGGCCGGAGGACTGGAGGCCGGAGGTAAAAAAATTTTTTTTTTTATTAAAATTAAATAAAAACATCCATCCATCCATCCATCCATCCATCCATCCATCCATCCATCCATCCATCCATCCATCCATCCATCCATCCATCCATCCATCCATCCATCCATCCATCCATCCATCCATCCATCCATCCATCCATCCATCCATCCATCCATCCATCCATCCATCCATCCATCCATCCATCCATCCATCCATCCATCCATCCATCCATCCATCCATCCATCCATCCATCCATCCATCCATCCATCCATCCATCCATCCATCCATCCATCCATCCATCCATCCATCCATCCATCCATCCATCCATCCATCCATCCATCCATCCATCCATCCATCCATCCATCCATCCATCCATCCATCCATCCATCCATCCATCCATCCATCCATCCATCCATCCATCCATCCATCCATCCATCCATCCATCCATCCATCCATCCAGTCCATCCATCCATCCATCCATCCAGTCCATCCATCCATCCATCCATCCATCCATCCATCCATCCATCCATCCATCCATCCATCCATCCATCCATCCATCCATCCATCCATCCATCCATCCATCCATCCATCCATCCATCCATCCATCCATCCATCCATCCATCCATCCATCCATCCATCCATCCATCCATCCATCCATCCATCCATCCATCCATCCATCCATCCATCCATCCATCCATCCATCCATCCATCCATCCATCCATCCATCCATCCATCCATCC